>WNWK01034634.1:0-20334 GCA_009830355.1 Cherax destructor
AAAGAAAGTTATAATTTTTTATTTTGGAATGCAAATATTTCAAACTATAATCAGTAAAGTTATTTAATGTTGTATTAAATAAAATACTTAAATTATTTAATTTTAGAATACCATTTAACTGTTCTGATCATCTTGCATTTACTGCATTGACTTCGAATGATTTTATAACAAAGCTATCTATATTTACAGCTTCACACTTCTGTTGACTGGCAAATGGTGCTGACAAGTCAGGTAAAGCATATGTTTGTAGAGCAGGTTCTTATTTTGAAGACTTCACTCAGAAAAAGGCATCTACAAGATCCTGTGCTCAGGCTGTGACAAGAGCTACATAGGAGAAACTTCACATGACTTTAACCCCAGGATCTTAGAACACAAGTAAAACTCAGTTTCAAAAATGCTAGTGTTCTCTTATGAACTGGGAGATCGAACTTATCACTAAAATGAGACAACATGATGATGATGATGCTGTATTGAGGCAACTATGATTCAAACAAGTAACACCATCGAACAAAATCAAGGAGAGCATTAATTCACCAACCCTTTGCTCAACTTTTACTACATGAGCCAGCCTATGAATGTGTCCAGGCAACTTCCACCTTTTGCATACACCACAGCTACATATAACCCATGACCCTCACCACCGGTATTGTGCCCTCAGTTCTCCACCTATACAGGCATATTGACATATATGTTTGGGGCATGGTTTGATAAAGTTCAACACTGAGCAAAACACCATACTAATAAAGATGTGCTCTGAAAACTCTCTACCAAGTTTACATTTTAAATGACTTATTAACTATACTATGAAAATAAATATTCAATGTACAACACCTAAAGGAGTCACATACATTACAAATAGATGATCCAACTTATTAATCTATTAGAGATGCCCAAGTTTGTTACATTATTGAAGATTTGTGTATTTTTTAAAATAACTCTTAGTACCTTTAAGTATATTTCTATCCAATGATAAAAGTAGAGAACAAATGTAAAATAATTAATGCATGACAGAAACTAGTAACACTAATAATTTGGTTGACTTTCCTTGGCAGTCATTTATGTATTTTTTTTTTAACAATATTTCAACTTAATTATAAGAAATTGATAACATTTGGAAAAAAAAAAGTCGGAAAGGGTATTGCAAATAACTAATAGGCTTAACTCAAAATTTGGCAAGGCCCTTAAAAGTATCAGTTGTGAATGTATAAAAATATTTTCTTTAACATTCGTTAATTTCTTTTTCAGGGTTGTGTATGTGATTTGTTGGTTCAAAGAACTATGAATATTATCATACAACAAATTATACAAATTACAATATAGTACTGCACTGTACAGTGGTCCCCCCGAGTACCCGAGTAACGAAAAAACTTCATCCCAGAAGCCTGCTCAAGTGCCATTACCGAACGAATTTACTCCCTTAAGGAATAATGTCACGTAGGTTAGTCTATTTCAGGCCCCCAAAAATACACTTCCACAAGCACTTACAATATTATACTTACATAATTGTACGATTTCCGGGGTGTTTGTTACTCAGGGGACCACTGTAGTATTGGTAGAATTACCGACAATATGTTAAGTAAAAGGACACAAATGCAACTAATGAGACATTTTATTGTGGCAACGTTTCGCTCTCCAGGAGCTTTTTCAAGCCGTTCATTAGTTGCATTTGTGTCCTTTTACTTAACACTTACATAATTGTTCGAGTTTGGAGGTGAACGAAAACCGAGCGTCCACTGTAATTTTTTAAATAATGTAATTGCAGTCAGAAAAGTTTCATAAAAAGTAGGCTTAAAATTTTTCGTAACAAAACCTGATAATGGTACATACAACTTGAATCATTTATCTTTGTGGGTCACAAAATATATGCATATTTCATGTTCTTAAAATTTCACTCTATAGCCTACATGCTGCACTATTTCTAGTTTCTGCATAATATTAATAGTGACTTATTACCAAACATTATACAGTGGACCCTCGGTTATCGGCCGTTCCGCTTATCGGCCAACTCGGTTATCGGCTGGTTTTTCAGCAGAAATTTTCTTCTGGTTATCGGCTGTATTGGACCCGCCCGCCTGCCAGCCGCTCACGCGTTCCTGAGTCAGTGTGGCTGTGTCTCTGAGCAAGTGAGGAAGCTTCTGCTCATTCATCCAAACATTTCGCTATAATCCATTGTTTTTGGTGGTTATTGATTAACCCTTTACCGGGCACTCCCTGGAAAATGATAATTTCAAAATGTATTTCATATGAGTGGATAGAGTAGCTCAATGTAAGGATAATGAGCCCATATAATTGAAATTCTAAAAATAACTTTTCGCGCAATTGCCAATATTCGAGGACCGTTTTTTAACGGTCCTGCCCGGTAAAGGGTGTCAAATTCTGAATGTTGCAAAGAAAGTTCCTAGTAAAGTTCCTTTAGTAAAGAAAGTGAGAAACACGATAGAATTCAAGGCAGGCAGGCATAGAGGCAGGGAGTGTAGCAGGCAGGCATGGAGTGTAGCAGGCATGCAGGGAGTGTAGCAGGCAGAGAGGGAGTGAAGCAGGGAGGGTAGCAGGCAGGGAGGGAGTGAAGCAGGGAGGGTAGCAGGCAGGCAGGGAGTGGACATTTTTTTTGTGCGACAGGGGTGCACTGACTCTCAAGCTGGTCCTAGTGGCAGGGATGTAACCCCTCTTTGCCTTCTTCCATATGCCAACAAGAGTCTTCAATAAAGGTATGTAATGTTCATTTATTAGTAAAATTAGTGCTTTATATTTCTTATTGTTTTGTGTATGTAAAACTATAGTTAATCTTTAAAAAATGTATTTTCTGTTAATATTTTTGGGTGTCTGGAACAGATTAATTGTATTTACATTAATTCTTATAGGAAATATTATCTTGGTTTTCGGCAGACCTTCTGGAATGAATTACGGCTGATAACCGAGGGTCCACTGGACTAGCTTGTCTAGCAACCATTCTGAATGAATATGGTATGAATGACCAAAAATTTCTCCCCAAAAATTATTTGAAAAATCTTTATTACTAGTATATTGGATTTACAGTGGACCCCCTGTTTTCGTAATTAATCCGTTCCAGAGGGCACTACTAAAACCGAATATTACTAAATCCGAATCTATTTTCCGCATAAGAAATAATGGAAATTCAATTAATCTGTTCCAGACACCCAAAAGCATTAAAATAAATTTTGTTTCAACATTAAATTACACAGAAAAGAATGAGACAAAGTATAAAACAGTAATAACTTAATACTTACCTTTATTGAAGAGTTGTTGATGTATGGAAGATGGAAGGAGGGGAGAGGAAGGAGGAGTTGCTAGTGTTTGGAAGGGGAATCCCCTTCCATTAACACTTCAGGTACCAAGTCCTTTTCCGAGGTTACTTCCCTTCTTTGTTTTTTAATGCCACTAGGACCAGCTTGAGAGTCACTGGACCCCTCTCTCACAAAAAATCTGTCCAGGGAGCTCTGTGTCTGGCGTTTCTTTAAAACGTCCCTGAAATGGGACACCACATTGTCATTGTACATGTTGCCAGCATGGCCTGCAACAGCTTTGTTAGGGTGAAAATGATCCATAAATCTTTGTACATCAGTCCATTTGGCACAAATCTCCTTAATCATTGAAGAAGGCAACGTCTTCCATCTCTCTTCCTCCTCATCTGCAGCAATTTCCTAAACTGTGGTCTGTTGCCGTTGCAGCTGAAGCTCTTGCAGATCTGCAGTGGTTAGCTCTTCATTGTGGTCCTCCACCAACTCTTCCACATCCTCGCTAGTAACCTCCAACTCCATGGATTTCCCCAGTGCCACAATTTGTTCCACAACAGGCTCAGGGTCCTGAGGCTCAGCCCCAAAACCTTCATTATTATTATTATTATAATCAAAAGAAGCGCTAAACCACAAGGGTTATACAGCACGGCAGGGCAGGAAAGGATGCAGGGGGAATAGGTTGTAAGCGGGAGATGGATGATTAGTAGGGTATGGAGTGCAGCAGAACAGTGGATAGTGCAGGGATAGAGGGTAGCAAGAGATCGAGGTAGAAGGGACTGAGGGAGGTGCTAGAGGTATAATCTTCAGAGTTTGTGTAGTAAGTCAGTTTCTGTCAAAAAGTCAACGAGAGAGTCAGGATTAAAGGAGGGTCCATCAGCAAGAAGGGAAGGTAAAGAAAGGGCCGCAGAGCGAAGACGCCGTTGGAGGTAAATTCTGCGTGCTCGTTGATAAAGTGGACAGTCCAACAGAATATGTCAAACAGACACTGGAACCTGACAATGCTCACAGAGAGGGGCAAGGAGCCTCTCCATGAGATACCCGTGTGTAAGACGAGTGTGGCCAATGCGAAGACGGGATAGTGTAGTCTCCCAACCTCGACATTGGTGACAAGAAGAAGGCCAGAAACTTATACTCGGTTTAATAGAATGAAGTTTGTTATTTAGCAGGTCAGACCAGCGTTGTTGCCAACGGGTGCGAAGGTGGGTAGCAATGACCGCAAAATAGTCCGTAAAAGGAACACCTCTATATGAAACTGGAAGGTCATGTACTGCTGACCGCGCAGCAGTGTCTGCCTGTTCATTGCCCTGCACGTCAACATGACCAGGGACCCAACAAAAAACAATATCTTTGTGCTTGCTAAAGATACGGCGTAACCAAAAGTGGATATGAAGAACTAGGGGGTGAGGTGTATAAATATTACGGATAGCCTGTAAAGCACTAAGGGAGTCTGAAACGACCACAAATGGTGACACAGGCATAGATGCAATACGGATAAGTGCCACAAGAATGGCATACAATTCAGCCGTAAAGATGCTAGCCGAGGGTAACAGATGCCCTCGCACGACGTTGTCCGGGAAGACTGCTGCGAATCCGACACCGTCAGACGACTTTGAGCCATCGGTGTACACTGCGATGGCATGGGAATGAGAACGGAAGTGGTCTAGAAAAAAAGAGCGAGAAGCCGCCGTAGGTAGGCGGGCTTTCGCGCAAGGTAGAGGAATAGAACAGACACAAACAGGAGGAACTTCCCAAGGGGGTAGGGGAAAGGGAGATGTCACATGAACATATAGAGGTGGTAGCTGAAGGGAAGACAGGAGTGAATGTAGACGAAGAGAAAAGGGACGAAGTAAGCAGGGGCGACGAACAAATAAAGAGCGTCTACTAACATCTGTAACAATCCTATACATGGAAGGATTGCGGAGGTCATGAGAACGAACATAATAGCGAATGCAATGTGCATCACAACGATCGGACAAGGATGGAATGTTCGCTTCTAAATAGAGGCTCTCAACCGGGAAAGAACGAAATGCACCAAGGCATAAGCGTAATCCCTGGTGATGGATGGGATTAAGGATGGAAAGAGTGGCAGGGGAAGCCGAAGAATATATCTGGTCACCTTAATCGAGTTTTGATAAAATTAGGGCTGAATGTAGACGAAGGAGAGTTCTATGATCAGCCCCACATGAAAGATGTGCGAGGGTTTTAAGGAGGTTCAGCCGGCTGTGACAAGTTGCCTTAAGAGAGGTAATATGAGGTTTCCAGGACAATCGACGGTCAAACAGGAGGCCGAGAAACCTGACAGTATCACGTTCTGGAATACGTGAGCCGTATAGGTACAATGGATGATCAAAGACCACTGAACGTCTAGTAAACGTAATTTGATGAGTTTTGCCACTAGAAAATTTAAACCCGTGAGTGGTGGCCCAATCAGAAACCCGGTTGATGGCATGCTGGAGGGAAACTGCAATGAGGTGACAGTCAGCACCTGCACAAGCTATAGCAAAGTCATCCACATAGAGCGATGACCAAATATTGGATGGGAGAACAGATGCCAGATTATTTATAGCAAGGAGAAAGAGTGTTGTGCTCAGAACACAACCCTGGGGGAGACCTTCAGCTTGGACAAATTCCGGGGAAAGTTCATTACTAACCCGGACACGGAAATGTCTGTCAGTTAAGAAAGCCTTAAGGAAAAATGGTAGATTGCCTCGGAGGCCTAAGGAGTGGGCCTGGGTCAAGATATTATACTTCTAAGTTGTGTCATAAGCCTTCTCAAGATCGAAAAAGATGGCAATAACCGAGTGGTTATTGGCAAAAGCATTACGAATATACGTATCCAAGCGCAGTAAGGGGTCAATGGCAGAACGGCCCTTACGAAAGCCATATTGACTAGTGGAGAGACTACTGTGAGTCTCTAAATACCACCCCAAAACCTTCAAAATTCCTCTCTGGGACACAGTCTGGCCACAATTTTCTCCAAGCAGAGTTCAAAGTCCTGGAGCTCACTTCCTCCCAAGCCTTCCCTATATGGTTTATGCAATGGAGGATATTGAAGTGATCTTTCCAAAACTCTTTTAGGGTCAATCGAGTGTCCGAGGTTATGTCAAAGCATCTTTGAAACATTGCTTTGGTGTAGTTTTTTTTTGAAGTTTGAAATGACCTGCTGGTCCATGGGCTGGAGGAGAGGAGTGGTATTAGGGGGCAAGAACATCACTGTGATGAACTTAAATTCCTCCACAATTTGCTCTTCTAAGTCTCGAGGATGAGAAGGAGCATTGTCCATTACCAGGAGGCACTTGAGGTCCAATTTATTTTCCAGGAGATATTTCTTCACACTGGGGCCAAACACTTCATTGAACTAATCAAGGAAAATTTCCCTCATGACCCACACCTTAGTGTTAGCCTTCCACATCACACACAAATTAGCCTTGGCAACACTGTATTTCTTGAACACTCTGGGATTTTCAGTGATACACGAGTAAAGGCTTCACTTTGAAATCCTCACTAGCATTACTAGTAAAGTAAAGTAAAGTAAATTTTATTTCATTGCATTTTTACATAGATATTGGTAGTTACAATTATAAACTGAAGTGCAAGGAGAGCCACTGACATGCCATGTGATTAGAGGCAGCTTAATCTAATGACTTATAGACTATGTATATAATACAGTGGACCCCCGAGTAACGAACACCCTGGAAATCATACAATTATGTAAGTATAATATTGTAAGTGCTTGTGGAAGTGTATTTTTGGGGGTCTGAAATAGACTAACCTACGTGACATTATTCCTTAAGGGAGTAAATTCGTTCGGTAATGGCACTTGAGCAGGCTTCTGGAATGAAGTTTTTTTGTTACTCGGGGGTCCACTGTATTAGGGAAATTGATTGAGTTTATTCTAGTTATAAATTTGATTTCAAGTTACAATATGATGATATTATAATGTTATAATTACAATATGAAGATATTAAATTGTAACAAGTGTTTAGGAGGATGGTAATTTAAAATTGAGAGTATCTTAAGGAAAAAACATTGAGCATTTTTTAAAGTAATTTATAGTATGAGGATTTAGTTTTGGGTGAGTAGGGGGTAATATAATATTAACATTTTTTTATTAACACATCGGCCGATTCCCACCAAGGCAGGGTGGCCCGAAAAAGAAAAACTTTCATCATCATTCACTCCATCACTGTCTTGCCAGAAGGGTGCTTTACACTACAGTTATAAAACTGCAACATTAACACCCCTCCTTCAGAGTGCCGGCACTGTACTTCCCATCTCCAGAACTCAAGTCCGGCCTGCCGGTTTCCTGAATCCCTTCATAAATGTTACTTTGCTCACACTCCAACAGCACGTCAAGTATTAAAACCATATGCCTCCATTCACTCCTATCAAATACGCTCACACATGCTTGCTGGAAGTCCAAGCCCTCGCACACAAAACTTCCTTTACCCCTCCCTCCAACCTTTCCTAGGCCGACCCCTACCCCGCCTTCCCTCCACTACAGATTTATACACTCTCGAAGTCACTCTGTCTCGTTCCATTCTCTCTACATGTCCAAACCACCTCAACAACCCCTCCTCAGCTCTCTGAACAATCGTTTTGGTAATCCCGCACCTCCTCCTAATTTCCAAACTCCGAATTCTCTGCATTATATTCACACCACACATTGACCTCAGACATGACATCTCCACTGCCTCCAGCCTTCTCCTCGTTGCAACATTCATCACCCATGCTTCACACCCATATAAGAGCGTTGGTATAACTATACTCTCATACATTCCCCTCTTTACTTCCATGGACAAGGTTCTTTGTCTCCACAGACTCCGAAGTGCTCCACTCACCATATTAGTAAAAATTTAAATTGTATTAAGGGATAATATTGAGCATTTTTGAAAGTAGTTTACAGTATGAATATTTAGTTTAGGGTGAGGAGGTGGTTTTTGAGAAGAGTCTTCACAACATAAGCGTTAGCCTGTCTTTCATAGGCTTGTGTCCTGGCAGTGCATTTTCCTCCTGTGTAATGTAGGTACTGTTTGGCATTTTCTTCCAAAACAGGCCTGTTTCGTCACAATTAAACACTTGTTGGGGTTTAAATCCTTCAGCCTCTACATAGCTTTTAAATTCATGCACATATTTTTCAGCCGCACATTTGTCTGAACTGGCTGCCTCACCATGCCTTATCACACTGTGTATGCCACTATGCTTCTTAAATCTGTCAAACCAGCCTTTGCTGGCTTTAAATTCGCTCACTTCAGCACTTGTTGCAGGCATTTTCTTGATGAGATCATCATGCAACTGCCTTGCTTTTTCAGATATTATTGCCTGCGTAATACTATCTCCTGCTAATTCTTTCTCGTTGAGCCACACCAACAACAAAGTCTCCACATCTTCCAGTATTTGCGATCTCTGTTTTGTGATCATATTTGCACCTTTTGCAACAACAGCTTCCTTGATTTCATTTCCCTTGGCCACGATGGAAGCAATGGTTATATAGGCTTTGCCATACACCCTGGCCAGCTCAGTGACACGTACTCCACTTTCATATTTTGCAATGATCTCTTTTTTAAGTTCTACCATATTTCTGACCTTCTTTACCACAAGGCTGGCACTAGGAGCTTTCTTTGGGCCCATGGTGGCTTATTTAGCAGTTGCAAGCACTAAAAACAATGGAATAATGACAAAATGTATGGTATGAATGTGTGGGTGACTCACTCGCTGGTAAACAATGGCACACTGACTATGGATAGTGTTGGGCAGTGTGGGCCATGCGTACGCATCCAGGATGAATTACTAATTCCAAGGGAATCTTTGAATACCGAACCAATATTTTTACAAATTTTTTTTACTAATTCCGAATTTTATGAAATCCGATGACTACGAAATCCGGGAGTCCACTGTATCTGAATAGGGAAATGCTCAGATTCCTGATGTTTTTGCCATCATATTGACCTTAATGGAAGTGTATTTGGGGGAGGGAAAGGGAATCTTTACAAATTACTAAAATGATACCAATTAGGAAATATGCTAAGGAATGTACACACAGTATTGATCTTATCAGAATTATCTAGTACAGTGGAACCCCGGATTTCGTCCTTGATCCGTTCCAGAAGGTCGGTCTAAATCCGAAAAGGACGAAAACCGAAGTAATATTTCCCATAAGAAATAATGTAAATACAATTAATCCGTTCCAGACACCCAAAAATACTAACAAAAAATACATTTTTTAAAGAATAACTAGTTTTGCATACAGAAAACAATGAGAAAGAAATATAAATGACTAATGAAATGGATAAATGTACATTTAACATCGCATTTACCTTTATTGAAGACCATAAAAGACCACTTAAATGTAATAGTGCCAACATCAGAGATAACTAAATCACGATTACTAGGTAACCAAGGTAGAAAACAAAGTGTTATACTTAGAGTTCACACGAAAGACAGGAAAAAAGATCTAATAAGTTCATCTATTAAAGCAAAAAAAGATGTTTATGTAAATCAGTGTCTCACAAAAAAATGTCAGAACCCCCTATACAGAGTAAGAAAACTTAAACGTGAGAATAATGACAAAATCCACCAGTGCTTCACACGGGATGGGAAAATTCAAGTAAGGAAAACAAATGTAGGCCATATTTACTATATCACGAATGAAAATGAACTGTCCAACTTCCTTCGAGATGCTAATCTTACAGAGTCTGACCAACCTCAGAGACCAAATCCTTAGACTACATTAGTGCAAGTAAATTCCATAATTGTCCTAGTAACTGCTACCTCACTATCTCAAATTTCTCACACAATTGATTGTGTGACTTATTTTGTATTTCTTGTATTAGAAGCAACTACCTCATTGTATATGTAACTCTTTATATATACAGTGGTACCTCGGTTAACGATGGTCCCCAAACTCGCCCTTTTATGTAAGTTTATTTTTTTAAATGCTTTTGTAAGTGTATTTTTGGGGGTCTAAAAGGACTAGTCTATTTTACATTATTCCGTATGGAGATAAATTCGTTTGGTAATGGCACTTGAACAGCATTCTGGAATGAAAAAATATTGTTAACCGAGGTATCACTGTATCTTTTTTCTTTAATTGCAATTATTTGCTATATATTTTTTAATACATAGTATTTACCATTACCATTTTCCAACCTTAACTATATACAGTATTAGTAATCACTTTATTTACTTAAAATTTGATTCCTTTTTTACTATTAGTCCACTCTACTTTGTACAATTAATCTCTATATTCTCTTAAAATTGTTCTTTACATTCATTTACCTCTTATTGTCTTTTATAAATTCTAAAAATTTCAACCAGTGCAATATTGAATTCAAATAATTGTCCAAAACAAGTTAATACTAGTCATAGTAACTATTCCAACCATTTCATTAGCCAGTTCAATTAGTAAATCATCAACATTGTACAAATATCCTATATCTCTGTGAAAAATTGTTCAAAATTGTAATAATCCAATAGTTAGTAAGAATAATTAATCTAGTACAGTGGACCCCCGGTTAACGAAAAAACTTCATCCCAGAAGCTTGCTCAAGTGCCATTACCGAATGAATTTACTTCCTTAAGAAATAATGTCACGTAGGTTAGTCTATTTCAGACCCCCAAAAATACACTTCCACAAGCACTTACAATATTATACTTACATAATTGTACGATTTCCGGGGTGTTCGTTAACCGGGGGTCCACTGTATCATATTATTATGTTTAGCATATTCCATTGTTCTCAAGTCTAGTTATAGAATCACACTAAATCATATGATTACAGGCATAGATCCTGACATCAACCTATTATTAAATGACTTACATGATTCCAATAGCAACTGTAATTACTACACAGCAGATCAAGCAAAGACATTACTCAGAGCCAACAATAACATAACCATCTTTAATTACAATGTTAGATCTTTGAGCAAACATTATGATGACCTCACAGCACTACTCCAATCCCTACAGACCAATATGTCAATCATCACACTCACTGAGATCTGGCTAAAGCCTAGTATTACAGATATCTATGCCATCCCAGGTTACACAGCCATACAACTGTACGACTGATCAGCGAGGGGGTGGAATAGCCGTATATTACTCGGATCAACTTGAATGAATCAATAACTCTTGCACAAGGGGTGAGCATGGAGAATATATTATAGCTAAATTTAAATGAAAAGACCTGCAAAAACCCCTCACAGTGATAAACATCTACAGACTACCACAGTCAAACATTCACCACTTTAGTGAAAAATTAGGAAACCTGATAACGGATGCACACATGAACAAAGACCATTTGCTGCTCACAGGAGATTTCAACATAAATCTCCTACATGACCAGGACCCACAGGTAACAGAATTCACAAACACTATGAGCAACTGCTTGTTACTACCAACAATATCAAAACCTACAAGAATCTCTGAGACTAGTATCTCATTATTAGACCACATCTGGACTAACACTATATCCCCTCTAAAATCAGGCATAATTACAGACAACACCACAGACCACTACCCTACCTTTCTCATAACCAACCTAGGTAATTTGCCCCAAGATATTACAAAAGTTACCTTCAGACTACATAACGAGTCAGCTGTTAATAACTTTATAACAGCTATGATTGACATCGACTGGAATAATGAGTTAGAAACATATTCAGATACTAATGAATGCATCAATAATTTCCTTAAAAAACCCACCACCTCTATAACAAACATTGCCCTAAAAAACTAAACAGATCACAGCTAAGAGACTCAACAATCCCTGGCTAACACCCAGCATCCTTAAATCCATTAACAAAAGACACCAAAATGAAAAACAATACAGAAGGGGTCTAATAACCAGAGAACAATCCAAACGCTACTCATCAATCCTTACCAGCCTGATAAGAAGGTCAAAAAAATTGTATTATGAGAACAGACTACATAACATAAAAGGTGATATGAAAAAGACCTGGAAAACCCTATCTGCAATTCTAGGAAATAAAAAGATATCCAAGAACAATACCATCAAATTATCAAAAACAGATGAACCCCTACTCTCACCAACTGAGACAGCAAACAGACTTAATGTTTTCTTCTCCACCATAAGAAAGAATCTAGCGAGTAAAATTCCAAGCTCGAACACACGTCCAACAGACTACCTCGCCAACACCTACCCTAATACACTATTCCTAGCTCCTACCAACCCAATAGAAGTCTCGCTCATAATCAACACCCTTAAAAACAAGGCAGGAGACAAACAGCTTACCACCATTTATGTACAAAAAAGCTTCACAGGTAGTCACCAATTATTGCAACACTCTTCAATAAATCCATTGAAACCTCTACATTCCCATCAATTCTCAAATTAGCAAGGGTCACCCCGATCCACAAAGGAGGTGATCAAACAGACTTGAATTATTATATACCAATATCTAATTTACCAATGCTCTCTAAAATCTTTGAAAAATTAATTCATAGACAGATCTATTCCTACCTCGTCTCACACAACGTACTCAACCCCTGTCAGTTTGGATTCAGGACCAACAAAAGCACAAATGATGATATTATACACATGCTAGAGTTAATATACACCACACTTGAGAAGAAAGAAGTCCCACTGGGAATCTTCATTGATCTACAAAGCTTTTGATACAGTCGACCATGATTTACTGCTCACAAAATTAACACACTATGGTATAAGAGGGCACTCACTCAACTACCTAAAGTCATACCTCAGTAACAAAAGCCAATACGTGTACACAAATGGAGCGAACTCTTCCACACAACAAATTACAGTCGGAGTCCCTCAAGGAAGTGTACTGGGTCCACTCCTATTCCTCATTTACATCAATGACCTACTGAATGCATCACAACTACTCAAACCCATATTATTTGCAGATGACACAATGTATGTCTTCTCTCACCCAAATCCAGTCATACTGGCCAATACTGTTAATGCCGAATTACAGAAAATATCAACATGGATGACGACTAATAAACTTACTCTAAATACTGACAAGACCTACTTTATACAGTTTGGAAACAGAGTTACAAATGTTCCGCTTAACATAACACTCAACGGTTCACCCATCACAAGACTCAAAGAGGGAAAATTCCTAGGAATCCACATTGACAAGAAAATTCCAAGAAAATCTCAAAGACAGTAGGCATATTATCAAAGATACGCTACTATGTGCCTCAATCAGCTCTCCTTGCACTATGTGCCTCAATCAGCTCTCCTTGCACTATATCACTCACTCATCTACCCATATCTCACCTATCTAATCTGTGCATGGGGTTCAACAACATTAAATCACCTTAGACCACTCATAACCCAGCAAAAGGCTGCAGTCAGAAAGATAACAAATTCCCACTCTAGACAGCATACTCCACCAATATTCAAAAGCCTAAAACTACTCACCATAAAGAACATTCACACTTATTCTTGTGCCTACTACATACATAGAACTCTACATTCTAATATAAACCCTCCGCTCAAAATTCTCCTCGCCAACCTTAATAGGACCCATGACCACAACACAAGACACAGATCACTTTTTGATATACCCAGTGTCCATATCAACCTATGTAAAAATTCTATGCACATAAAGGGCCCTAGAATCTGGAATTCATTACCAGTAAATACTAAAATAACCTTGTCTGAAAATCAATTTAAGACTACAGTGGACCCCCGAGTTTCGTAAAAACTTCACTCCTGAAGTCTGCTCAAGCGCCATTACCGAACGAATTTACTCTTTTAAGGAAAAATGTCACGTAGGTTAGTCTATTTCAGACCCCCAAAAATACACTTCCACAAGCACTTACAATATTATACTTACATAAGTGTACGATTTCCGGGGTTTACGAAACTCGGGGGTCCACTGTATTCTCAAAAACCACCTACTCACCCTAAACTAAATACTCATACTGTAAATTGCTTTCAAAAATGCTCAATGTTATTTTCCTATAAAATAATTTCAATTTTTACTATTATGTTACCACCTACTCACCCTAAACTAAATACTGTACTTATACTGTAAATTACTTTAAAAAATGCTCAATGTTATTTTCCTTAAGATAATTTCAATTTTTACTATTATATTACCATCCTACTAATCACTTGTTACAATGTAATATCATCATATTGTAATTTGAACAAAGTATTATCATCATATTGTAATTTGAACGATCTAATAAAATAAACTCACACAATTCCTCTAATATTATGTTCTTAGTCTATAAGCCATTAGATTAAGCTGCCCCTAATGCCATGGCATGTCAGTGGCTCTCCTTGCACTTCAATTTATGATTGTAATAACAAAACCTATGTAAACTAGCAATGAAATAAATAAATATTTGTATGGACAGCAAGGAGGGAGAGGGAGGAGGAGCAAATGTTGTTTGGAAGGGGAATCCCTCCATAAGGACTTCAGGTATCAAAGCCCTATCCAGGGTTACTTCCTTCTTTGTCTCTTACTGGCACTGGACCCTGTCGCACTAAAAACCTGTCCCGAGAACTCTGTTTCTGGCATCTCTAAGATTTGCCTAAAATGGGACAAGGTATTGTCACTGAACATGTTGCAGATACGGCTTGTATTAGCTTGGTCAGGGTGATATTTTTCCACAAAAGTTTGCACCTAATTCCACTTTGCACAAATGTCCTTAATCATTGAAGAAGGCACCTTCTCCCCTATCGTGTTTCTCACCTTCTTTACCAAATGGCTGGTACTAGGAACTTTCTTTGGGCCCATGGTGGCTTATTTTGCAGTTGCACTCAATAACAAGCACAAAAACAATGGATTACTGTATTACGAAATGTTTTGGATGAACACGTGAAGTAATGCTCACTCAATCGGTGACAGAGCCAGATTGAGACACGTATGCATGAGTGGTGGCGTCCTGGGCAGACATGTCTGATATGGACGATTTCCGGTTGGAGGTACGAAATCCAGAGCAAAATTTTGCCAAAAAAAGTGGTCTAAATCGAAAACGTGCGATATTAGGTGAGGACGAAATCTGGGGTTCCACTGTACATCTTTAGTGTAAAATTAAAAAAATTAAAATGCCAAACAAAACCATGTTTATACAGTGGTACCTCGGTTTACGATATTTTTTCGTTCCAGAATGCTGTTCAAGTGCCATTACCAAACGAATTTATCCCCATAAGGAATAATGTAAAATAGACTAGTCCTTTTAGACCCCCGAAAATACACTTATAAAAGCATTTAAAAAAATAAAATTACATTAAAGGGCGATTTTGGGGACCATCGTAAACCGAGGTACCACTGTATAATTTTTGATTAAAAGATGCTAAGTGCAACATAGAGCATAATTTTTTATACCTGGAGAAAATTAAGCTGTAAACCTAGCATTTGCTAGTATTATTAAATTCATGGGAGGCATTAAACCCTTAAGGGTAATACATTTTGCAATGAGAGGCAATTAGATTTAATCCAAGGAAGGGGAGGGGTAGCTCCAATTACTTGGATTAAGAGGCCATTAGCACCAAGGCAAACCTTTGAGTACAAAATTTATTGTGTACTATACCCTCACTCAAGGGCTCTTGATCCAAGTAATTACTACTTATTTGCCCCTTCCTTGGATCAAACCTAAATATCTTCTATTCCCCAGGCACTATGACCCCCAATAGTTTTAGCACTTCTCCATGATTGAAATGAGTAAAGTTGTGCACTATAGGTCCCTGAAAAACATGCCAAAATAAATTATTTGTTTTATTGTGCATTAGTAACTATACTAATTCATTTAAACTCTTGTAAATAGTCCTGAGAAAAAGAAAGCTGTTGTTCCACTGATGTATTTTTTTTTTTCAACAAGTCGGCCGTCTCCCACCGAGGCAGGGTGACCCAAAAAGAAAGAAAATCCCCAAAAAGAAAATACTTTCATCATCATTCAACACTTTCACCACACTCATACATAATCACTGTCTTTGCAGAGGCGCTCAGATACGACAGCTGAGAAATAGTCCCTCCCAGATGTCACTATCCCAGACCCCTCCTTTAAAGAGCAGGCATTGTACTTCCCATTTCCAGGACTCAAGTCCAACTAAATTAATTAACTGGTTTCCCTGAATCCCTTCACAAAATGTTACCCTGCTCATACTCCAACAGCTCGTCAGGTCCCAAAAACCATTCGTCTCCATTCACTCCTATCTAACACCCTCACACATGCTTCCTGGAAGTCCAAGCCCCTCGCCAACAAAACCTCCTTTACCCCCTCCCTCCAACCTTTTTGAGGACGACCCCTACCCCGCCTTCCTTTGCCTACAGATTTATACACTCTCCAAGTCATTCTACTTTGATCCATTCTCTCTAAATGACCAAACCACCTCAACAACCCCTCTTCAGCCCTCTGACAAATACTTTTAGTAACTCCACACCTTCTTCTAATTTCCACACTCCGAATTTTCTGCATAATATTTACACCACACATTGCCCTTAGACAGGACATCTCCACTGCCTCCAGCCTCCTCCTCGCTGCAGCATTTGCAACCCATGCTTCACACCCATATAAGAGTGTTGGTACCACTATACTTTCATACATTCCCTTCTTTACCTCCATGGATTGCTGTGAATAATTAGATCTGATGCTTTACTTTAAGTAAGATAACTCACTAAAACTATTTTCCAAGTTGACCTAGCCATACACCATTATGAGCATTAAAAATGTAAAGTAAATTTTATTTCTTTGCAATTATACATAGATATTGGTAGTTACAATCATAAACTGAAGTGCAAGGAGAGCCACTGGCATGCCATGGCATTAGGGGCAGCTTAATCTAATGACTTATAGACTATGTACATAATACTAGAGAAATTGATTGAGTCTATCCAGATACACAAACTTGTTTCTGCTTGTAAGTCTACAATCAAATTTACTTTAATCAGGAGGAAGCATTACATCCATAGGGGTCATAACACCTGGGCAATGGGAGGCATTTAGGTTTGATCCAAGGAAGGGGACTAAATCTTTAATGCCTCAAAGTTAAGTCTGACCTGAGTACATGTATCATTGATTGTCCTGTGCATATCTGCAATGGGTGTACAATTAAATTTCAAAAGCACTAAAAAGTTGAAGCTTTAGACAGAGGAAGGAAACAATCCAGGGAAAATGATTATCTGTAAAACAAAGCCAAATAACTTCAGAAATATGAAAATAGCTTGATGCACTCACTAATATGGCTTTTGATATCAGACCCATCTACACTGACATGTTGCCTGGGAAACTCAGGAACATTTTAAAAGCACCTTATTAAAAATATGAAGAGTCCTTCACAGCATCAAGGCACACTTTTTCCCTTGAAGGGTCTGGAAGCAAGAACCCTTTGTAAATATAGCAGGGGAATTAAAAAACTAAGACATTCATGCCATTCTCCATTGCAACTAGACCCTTAAGGGCTTAGTGCTCAAATTATTGATGATAATCCACTACAACTATCCAGCATAGATTCAAGTAAATCATCATTCACTTTGGGGAAAATTCTGAACATTCATGGGGAAGTATTAAACCCTCACTGGGTCATACAGTATTTAGGGAATGAGAGGTAATCAGGTTTAAACTTATTGGAATAGGATATGCCACAGTCCTGAAGGTGGTTCTTACAGACCAAGGCTCACCATTACATTATGGTCATGCAATTAATTCAAATGTGATTAAATCAGGTGTGTTACTAGTAGCTTGCTCTGCAAAGGCCTCTTTTCTAATGCTGTATGACCAAGTTATGTTAACACTTTGTGAATAATAAGTCTGATCCAAGAAAGGAAAGGGTGGCTCTAATTTCGTGGGTCAAGAGCTCTTTATCAATATCTCGAACTAAGGAAGGATAATGTTGCTTCCATTCTTTGATTAAGAAATCTTCAGCATTAAACAACCCCATTCTGAAAAATTATTACATCCATGAGGAAGCACTAAACCTGGGTGTTGTACAGCACCTGAGGAATGGAAATTCATAGGTTTGATCAGAGGAAGGGTAGATTAGCTCCAATTCCTTGGATCAAGAAACTCACTAAGCATCAAGGTACCCCACCCCCCTTGAAGGAAGACATATACATACTTAACAGAAATAATATACTTTACTGTATATGTAAGTATAGCTGTATTACATATAACTGATGTTCAGCGTGCGTATAACAATTATTTTTTTTTATTAACACATCATCCGTTTCCCACTAAGGCAGGGTGGCCCAAAAAAGAAAAACTTTCATCATTCACTCCATCACTGTCTTGCCAGAGGCATGCTTACACTACAGTTATAAAACTGCAACATTAACACCCCTCCTTCAGAGTGCCAGCACTGTACTTCCCATCTCCAGGTCTCAAGTCTGGCCTGCTGGTTTCCCTGAATCCTTTCATAAATGTTACTGTGCTTACACTCCAACAGCACATCAAAACATATAACAATAAGAGTGTAAAAAAAAAAAAAAAAAATTTGCTTGTTAACTGTACTGCAGAATAATTCTTCTGACACTAAACCACTCGAGTTAATGGATAAATAAACAGACAAACCGAGAGGATGATGATAGTGCTTCTAAGTCAGCACATACAGTGGTACCCCGGTTTACGATATTTTTTCGTTCCAGAATGCTGTTCAAGTGCTATTACCAAACGAATTTATCCCCATAAGAAATAATGTAAAATAGACTAGTCCTTTTAGACCCCCAAAAATACCCTTACAAAAGCATTTAAAAAAATAAACTTACATAAAAGGGCGAGTTTGGAGACCATCGTAAACCGGGTACCACTGTATTTGTATTCACCTGTATTTACAGGGATTGAACTTCAGCTGCTGGTTCTTGCTTCTTATCCATTGACTAGCATGCATATATATATATATATATACATGTATATATATATACATGTATTTTATTATATATATATATATATATATATATTATATATATTATATATATTATTATATATATATATATATATATATATATATATTATATATATATATTATATATTATATATATATATATATATATAATATATATACAGTGGTACCTCGAGTTACGATGGTCCCCAAAATCGCCCTTTTATGTAAGCTTATTTTTTTAAATGCTTTTGTAAGTATATTTTTGGGGGTGTAAAAGGACTAGTCTATTTTACATTATTCCTTATGGGGATAAATTCGTTTGGTAATGGCACTTGAACAGCATTCTCGAACAAAAAAATATCGTAACTCGAGGTACCACTGTATATATATACAGTCATCCCTTGGTTTTCGCTTGTCCCAGTTTTCGCCGATTTTGGTTTTCGCCGACTTTTTTCAGGGAAAATTTGTCTTAGTTTTCGCCGATTGTTTTAGTTTTCGCCGACCGTATGGGACCTGTCCACCAGTGCCGCGCACATACAAAGGCCGTAGGCCCGCCACCCACGCACATTGTCATGCAGTCTAGCATTGTTTACGCTTGAGTGAACATCACCCCAGGAGTTTATACAAAACATTTATTAACAATTCATTGTTTTTGGGCCTTGATTATTGTGTGTGACTACTAAATAAGCTACCATGGGCCCAAAGAAAGCTCCTAGTGCCACTTCTTTGGTAAAGAAAGTGAGGAACACTGTAGAAATGAAGAAATAATAGAAAAATATGATAGTGAAAGTGAGAAACACGATGGAGTTTAAGAGTGTAGCAGGCATGCAGGGAGTGTAGCATGCATGCAGGGAGTGTAGCATGCATGCAGGGAGTGTAGCATGCATGCAGGGATTGTAGCAGGTATGCAGGGAGTGTAGCATGTATGCAGGGAGTGTAGCAGGCATGCAGGGAGTGTAGCATGAATGCAGGGAGTGTAGCAGGCATGCAGGGAGTGTAGCATGAATGCAGGGAGTGTAGCAGGCATGCAGGGAGTGTAGCATGAATGCAGGGAGTGTAGCAGGCATGCAGGGAGTGTAGCAGGCATGCAGGGAGTGTAGCATGCATGCAGGAGTGTAGCATGCATGCAGGGAGTGTAGCAGGTATGCAGGGAGTGTAGCATGTATGCAGGGAGTGTAGCATGTATGCAGGGAGTGTAGCATGTATGCAGGGAGTGTAACAGGTATGCAGGGAGTGTAGCATGTATGCAGGGGGTGT
>WNWK01034635.1:0-20333 GCA_009830355.1 Cherax destructor
CTTCTTATGGCTGGTGGGGTTGATAAGGGTTTTTTTGGTTTTCTCTGGTTATTGGACCCCTTCTGTATTGTTTTCATATTGGTGCCTTTTGTTAATGGTTTAAGGATGGGGGGTGTTCCCCAGGGTTGTTAATCTCTTAGCTGTGATCTGTTTAGTTTTTTTAGGGCAATGTTTGTTATGAGGTGGTGGGTTTTGTTAAGGAAATTTTGTGTTCATTAGTATCTGTATATTTTTTCTAACTCATTATGCCAGTCAATGTTAATCATAGCTGTTATAAAGTTATTTGTGACTCGTTATGTAGTCTGAAGGTAACTTTGAATATCTAGGGGCAATTTACCAAGGTTAGTTATGAGAAATGTCGGATAGTGGTCTGTGGTTTGTCTGTGATTATGCCTGATTTTAGAGGGGATATAGTATTAGTCAGATGTGGGTCTAGTAATGAGTACTAGTCTCGGAGATTCTTGTAGGTTTTGATATTGTTGGTTGTAACAAGCAGTTCTCATAGTGTTTGTGAATTATGTTACTTGCGAGGATGGAAGGTTACACCCCTGTACATGCTACAATCCCCTGCATACATGCTACCTCCCTGCATTCATGCTACACTCTCTGCATACATGCTACACCCCTGCATACATGATACACTCCCCAAACCAAGCTACACCCCCCTGCATACATGTTACACCCCCCTGCATAATACTACCTCCCTGCATACATGCCCCTTCCTGCATACATCTCACTCCCTGCATACATGCTACACTCACTGCATTCATGCTAAACTCCCTGCATACATGCTACACTCCCTGCATACATGATACATTCCCTGCATACATGCTACACTCCCTGCATACATGCTACCCACTCATACATGCTACACTCCCTGCATCCACTACACTTCCTGCCCTGCCTTCCTCCCTGCATACATGCTCACTCCTGCATTCATGCTAAACCCCCCTGCATACATGCTACACTCCCTCCCTTACATGATCATTCCCTGCATACATGCTACCTCCCTGCATACATGCTACACTTCCCGCCATGCTACACTCCCTGCATACATGCTACACTTCCTGCATAACACCCCCCCTGCATAATGGTTCACTGAGGAGTCTGTGGAGATCAAGAACTTTATCCATGGATGGAAAGAGTAGAATGCATAGGAGTATAGTTATACCATCACTATTTTGGGTGTGAAGCATGGGTTGGTATGTTTCAACAAGGAGAAAGGCTGGGGCAGTGGAGATGTCATGTCTGAGGCCAATGTGTGGTGTGAATACACACACACAAGGTTGCCCGGGCAAAAGTTTGTGGCTATAGGAGGGTGGGTAGGGGGAAAAAGAGGAGTGAGTGGTGGAATAAAGAAGTAAAGGGTGTGATAAAAGAAAAAGGTGGCTTATGAGAGGTTTTTACAAAACAGAAGTGTTAATAAAAAAGGGCAGATTTATATGAAGAGAAAAAAGAAGGTGAAGAGGGGTGGTGGGGGTGCAAAAAGAGCAGATGAAAAAAAGGGGGGAGAGGTTCTGTCAAGAAATTTTGCTGAAAACAAGAAAATTTTTTGGAGTGAGATAAAAAAGGTAAAAAAGCCTAGAACGAATGGATTTGTCAGTTAAAAAAGAGTATGGAAGTTAGTAGATGAGGAGCTGGAGGTATTGGGTAGATGGCGGGAATATTTTGAGGAACTTTTAAATGTCGATGAAAAAAGGAAGCGGTAATTTATGTACGGGCCAAGGTACAACATCGTTCAGGAGTGAAAAGAGCAGGAGTGAGTGTGGGGAAGGTGCGTGAGGCATTACGTAGAATGAAAGGGGTAAAGCAGCTGGAACTGACGGGATTATGACAGAAATTTAAAAGCATGGGGTTGGGGCTTGAGTGGTTGGTACTTTTGTTTAAATAAATGTTGAAAGGGGAAGGTACCAGGTTGGCGAAGGGATTATGTTTCCTTTATATAAAGGGGAAGGGGATAAAGAGAGTGTAAAAATATAGGGGAATAAGTTTTTTATATACCAGGTAAAGTTTTAGGTTATTATTGAAAAATTAGAGGTAAGACAGAGAGTAGGGTTTTCAGATGAGCAAGGAGGCTTTAGAGTGGGTGGGGATGTGTAGATCAAGTGTTTACAGTGAAGCATAATGTGAACAGTATTTAGATAAAGGAAAGAAGTTTTCATTGCATTTATGGATTTAGAAAGGTATATGATAGAGTGGATAGGGGAGCAATGTGGCAAATTTGCAAGTGTATTAATAGGGATAAGTTACTGAATCTGTAAAGAGTTCTTATGAGGATAGTGAAACCCGGTTGGGGTGTGTAGGAGAGGAGTTACTTCCCGGTAAAAAGGTCTTAACAGGGATGTGTAATGTCACCATGGTTGTTTAATATATTTATAGATGGGGTTGTAAAATAAGTAAATGCTAGGGTTTGGGGACAGGTGGGATTAAATTTGGGGTTAAATGCAAAATGGGAGTTCCGGGTTCTTTTGCCCGATGTACTGGCATGGGAGATTCTAAAAAAAAAGTTGCAAAGGTTAGTGGACGAGTTTGGGAGAGTGTGTAAAGGTAGAAAGTTGAAAGTGAACTAGATGAGTAAGGTGATGAGGTATCAAACGATTTAAATAAAGAAAAAAAATTGGATATCACATTGGAGAGAGGGATTATGGAAAAAGTAAATTTTTCAGATATTTGGGGGTTGACGTGTCAGCGGATGGGTTTATGAAGGATGAGATTAACCATGAATTGATGAAGGAAAAATGGTGAGTGGTGCGTTGAGGTATCTGTGGAGACAAAAAACGTTATCCCCTGGGGGCAAAAAAAGGGAATGTACCCAAAGTATAGTGGGACCAACCTCTTTATGGGGTTGAAGCATAGGTTGCAAATGCTGCAGCGAGGAGGAGGCTGGAGGCAGTGGAGATATCCTGTCTGGGGGAATGCAGAAAATTCGGAATTTTAAATTGGGGGAAGGTGTGGAGTTACTAAAAGTATTTGTCAGAGGGCTGAAGAGGGGTTGTTGAGGTGGTTTGGTCATTTAGAGAGAATGGATCAAAGTAGAAGGACTTGGAGGCGATAAATCTGTGGGGGAAAGGGAAAGGGGGTTGGGGTCGTCCTAGAAAAGGTTGGAAAGAGGGGGGGAAAGGGGTTTTGTGGGCGAGGGGCTTGGACTTCCAAAAGCAGTGGAGCGTGTTAGATAGAAGTGAATGGAGACGAATGGTTTTGGGACCTGACGATCTGTTGGGTGAGCAGGGTAACAGAGACAGGAGCTACTAGATAAGTATGGGGCAGCCATAGAAGTCGTTGGGTCTAAGGGAGGTATCCCAATCATATGTAGCATTTTGCCTAGAAAGGGGGCAATGAATGGATGTCTAGGGTTGGTATAAATTCTGGCTAGACAGGTTTTAAGGAACTTGCAATTCCATTCATTGATAATTGGGCAAATTCTATGGCAAAAAGTGATATGTATGCAAGGGATGGGGTTCATCTCTCTGGGGCTGGAGTGGTTGCATTAGCCAATTCCCATTGAGGGTCCCTTGGAGACTTGTCTAGGACTTTAAACTGATAGATTATAGAGGTATGGGTGTTTGTGGGAAACAATCAGGCTGTGGTATTAGGCCTGGAAACAGCAGATATTACCAGGTTACCCCAGGGTTATGTTTAAAAGATAAGATTCAAAATAAAGTTGTTTGTAAATGCAAAACAATTGATCAACAAACAAAGAGAGATAGTAGAGGGCAACGAGTGACTAGCTCCCTTGAGGTCTACTATACAAATAGTAGGAGTCTAAGAAATAAGATAGATGAGCTAAGATTACTTGCAAGTGCAGGTAATATAGATATTATTGCTATAACAGAGACCTGGTTCAACCTGAAAGATAGAGAAATGCCTTCCGAGTGCAACATTCAGGGTTACAAACTATTCCACACTGATAGGGTCAACAGGAAGGGTGGTGGAGTGGCGATGTATGTCAGAGATAATTTAAATTGTTGTGTTAGACAAGATATAAGATTAGAAACAGCTGACACAGAATCTGTTTGGCTACAGTTTCTCGAGGGTCGTGAAAAATTAATTTTGGGTGTGATTTACAGACCCCAAGCCTGGATAGGGAGCGCAGTAAGCTGCTATGGGACGAAATTCATAAGGCGTCTAGATATGAAAATGTTGTGTTAATGGGAGATTTTAACTTTAGACACATTGATTGGAACAATGTGACAGGTAATCCTGAGTCTAGTGACTTTCTTGATACGGTTCAGGATTGTTTTTTAAAACAGTTTGTGACAGAACCAACTAGAGGTGGCAACTTGCTTGATTTGGTTCTTGCTAACAAAGAATCACTAATTAATAATCTTGAGGTTAATGAAGAGCTTGGGGAAAGCGATCACAAATCACTTAGTTTTAATATATCATGGAATTACCCAGGTAACTGCAATCAAGTCTCAGTTCCAGACTTTCGTGTAGCCGACTTCATGGGACTGAGAAATTACCTAGGTGGGCTAAATTGGGATGACCTGACTATGGGTCAGGTAGGTGGTTTTGGTTGCCAATATGACGTTTTTCAGAGCATAGTTCTAGCTGCCCAGACAACTTTTGTTCCAAGTAGGAAATTAGATCTAACAAAAATGATCCTAAATGGATGAACAATAGATTAAAACATCTCATTGGTCAAAGAGAGGCATATATAGGCGTATCAAAAGAGGGGATGGACAGATAAGAAATCAATATTATCAATTAAAGAGAGAAATAAAAAAGGAATAAGAAAAGCAAAAGGGATTATGAGGCTAAGGTCGCAAGGGATTCGAAGACTAACCCAAAAGGGTTCTTTCAGGTATACAGAAGTAAGATTAGGGACAAGATAGGCCCACTTAAGAGTAACTCAGGACAGATCACGGACAGTGATAAGGATATGTGTGAAATTTTCAATACTTACTTCCTCTCAGTTTTTACTCAGGAAGATACTAGCAGAATTCCAGAAATAATAAATTATGTAGAACAGGAAGATAATAGACTATGCTCGATTGGGGTAACTAGTGACATGGTCCTCAGACAAATAGAGAAATTAAAACCTAACAAATCCCAAGGCCCTGATGAACTGTTTGCAAGAGTTTTAAAGGAATGTAAAGAGGAACTTAGCAAACCTTTGGCAAATCTTTTCAATATATCACTACAAACTGGCATAGTGCCAGACAAGTGGAAAAGGGCAAATGTAATACCTATTTACAAGGCAGGTGACAGGTCCTTAGCTTCGAACTATAGACCAATAAGCCTTACCTCCATAGTTGGTAAATTTATGGAATCAATAATTGCCGAGGCAATTCGTAGCCATCTTGAAAAGCATAAATTGATTAATGAATCTCAACACGGTTTTACAAAGGGGCGTTCATGTCTTACGAATTTACTAACTTTTTCACTAAGGTGTTTGAGGAAGTAGATCATGGTAATGAATATGATATTGTGTATATGGACTTCAGTAAGGCTTTCGATAAAGTTCCACATCAGAGGCTACTGAGGAAACTTAAGGCACACGGAATAGGAGGAGAAATTTTTCCTGGGTAGAGGCATGGTTGACTAATAGGCGGCAGAGAGTTTGCATAAATGGAGAGAAATCAGAATGGGGGCGTGTCTCAAGCGGTGTTCCACAGGGGTCAGTTTTGGGCCCCCTGTTGTTTACAATTTACATAAACGACATAGATGAGGGAATAAATAGTAGCATAAGTAAATTTGCTGATGACACCAAAATAGGCCGTCCAATTCATTCAAACGAGGACATTAGAGCACTCCAGGATGATTTGAATAGACTGATGCAGTGGTCGGAGAAGTGGCAGATGCAGTTTAATGTAAACAAATGCAAAGTTCTAAATGTTGGGCAGGACAATAACCATGCCACATATAAGCTGAATAATATAGATCTTATTACTTGTAATTGCGAGAAGGATTTAGGAGTTCTGGTTAGTAGTAATCTGAAGCCTAGACAACAGTGCATAAGTGTTCGCAATAAAGCTAACAGAATCCTTGGCTTCATATCAAGAAGTATAAATAACAGAAGTCCTCAGGTTGTTCTTCAACTCTATATATCTTTGGTTAGGCCTCATTTAGATTATGCTGCACAGTTCTGGTCACCGTATTACAGAATGGATATAAATGCACTGGAAAACGTACAGAGGAGGATGACAAAGTTGATCCCATGTATCAGAAATCTTCCCTATGAGGATAGACTGAGGGCCCTGAATCTGCACTCTCTAGAAAGGCGTAGAATTAGGGGGGATATGATTGAGGTGTACAAATGGAAAACAGGAATAAACAAAGGGGATGTAAATAGCGTGCTGAAAATATCCAACCAAGACAGGACTCGCAGCAATGGTTTCAAGTTGGAAAAGTTCAGATTCAGGAAGGATATAGGAAAGCACTGGTTTGGTAATAGAGTTGTGGATGAGTGGAACAAACTCCCGAGTACCGTCATAGATGCTAAGACGTTGTGTAGTTTTAAAAATAGGTTAGATAAATACATGAGTGGGTGTGGATGGGTGTGAGCTTGTACTAGGTCAGATGCAGTGCTCCTTCCTTAAGTGAATGTAACCTGACCTGGCTGGGTCGGGGCATTGGCTTAAGCCGTTGGAGATTTGGACCTGCCTCGCATGGGTTAGTAGGCCTGCTGCAGTGTTCCTTCTTTCTTATGTTCTTATGTTCTTATGAGTCCTGGAAATGGGAAGTACAATGCCTGCACTTTAAAGGAGGGGTCTGGGATAGTGACAGCTGGGAGGGACTATTCTCAGCTATCGTATCTGAGCTCTTCTGCAAAGAGAGTGATTATGTTTGAGTGTGGTGAAAGTGTTGAATGATGATGAAAGTATTTTCTTTTTGAGGATTTTTTTTCTTTTTCGGTCACCCTGCCTCAGTGGGAGACGGCCGACTTGTTGAAAAAAATATATATATATATGTATATATATATATATATATATATGCAAGACAACCACTATGAAAAAAATAGAGGAATTCCAAGCGCTTTCGTGACTACTCACATTATCAAGGAACTATAAAAGGAAACATGACAAGAGGACTTATATAAGGGGCAAGACTACACCTCACAGTCACATCACACTAACAAAGACTACACCTCACAGTAGCGTAACATCACACGAATCTGTGAAGAGGAAAAACAAGAAAGGACCTGAAACTCTTCCCAAGAATTAAGATTAGTCCAATTTATCATTAAATTCTTCCCAAATTTTATTAATTATAAAAGAATCCAATTTATATAAACCAAAAGAAATATTCATATTATTTTCAAAACTGCTTTTAATGAAACATGATTCTATTATATTCCTCTCAACCATGGACTTGCTTGATACAACCTTCTCAGCATTTTGAAAATCAATTGGATGGTTAAAGTCTCTCACATGAATAAATAGAGCATTAGAATCTTGTCCAGTTCTAATGCTATATTTATGTTGTTTTAATCTTAGTTCAAGACTTTTACCAGTTTGACCATAATAAACTTTATCGCATATTTTACAGGAATCTTATAGACACATCCGTCAGCATTTTGGGGAATTTTTATCAAAGTCTTTTTACTTTGATACAGTAAAAGACTTTTGATAAAAATTCCCAAAATGCTGACGGATGTGTCTATAAGATTCCTGTAAATATGCGATAAAGTTTATTATGGTCAAACTGGTAAAAGTCTTGAACTAAGATTAAAACAACATAAATATAGCATTAGAACTGGACAAGATTCTAATGCTCTATTTATTCATGTGAAGACTAACCATCCCACATTAGAACATAAGAACATAAGAAAGGAGGAACACTGCAGCAGGCCTGTTGGCCCATACTAGGCAGGTCCTTCACAATCCGTCCCACTAACAGAATATTTGCTCAACCCAATTTTCAATGCTACCCAAGAAATAAGCTTTGACAATTCTACCCACTCATGCGCGAGTCCCACTCAAATCCAACCCCTCTCACTCATGAATTTATCCAACCTAAATTTGAAACTACCCAAGGTCCTAGCTTCAATAACCCTACTAGGCAGACTGTTCCACTCATCAACTACCCTATTTCCAAACCAATACTTTCCTATATCCTTTCTAAATCTAAACTTATCTAACTTGAATCCATTATTGCGGGTTCTCTCTTGGAGAGATATCCTCAAGACCTTATTTATATCCCCTTTGTTAATACCCATTTTCCACTTGTATACCTCGATCATGTCTCCCCTCATTCTACGTCTTACAAGTGAATGTAATTTTAGGGTCTTCAATCTTTCTTCGTAAGGAAGATTTCTCATGCTATGTATTAATTTAGTCATTCTACGCTGAATGTTTTCTAACGAATTTATGTCTATTCTGTAATATGGAGACCAGAACTGAGCTGCGTAATCTAGGTGAGGCCTTACTAATGATGTATAAAGCTGTAATATAACCTCTGGACTTCTGTTGATAACACTTCTTGATATAAATCCCAGTAATCTATTTGCCTTATTACGTACGCTTAGGCATTGCTGTCTTGGTTTAAGGTTGCTGCTTACCATCACCCCCAAGTCCTTCTCGCAATCTGTATGGCTAAGTTCTACGTTATTTAACTTATAAGTGCTTGGGTTATGGACACTCCCGAGCTTCAGAACCTTGCATTTATCTACATTGAACTGCATCTGCCACTTTTCTGACCACGAATTAAGTTTGTCTAAATCTTCCTGAAGTTCTATGACATCTATGTTTGAATCAATTATCCTACCTATCTTCGTGTCGTCGGCGAATTTGCTCATATCACTAGTAATTCCTCATCAAGGTCATTGATATATATTATAAATAACAATGGGCCTAAGACTGATCCCTGTGGAACACCACTTGTTACAAGTCCCCATTCGGATTTAACCCCAAAATGCTGAGAAGGTTGTATCAAGCAAGTCCATGGTTGAGAGGAATATAATAGAATCATGTTTCATTAAAAGCAGTTTTGAAAATAATATGAATATTTCTTTTGGTTTATATAAATTGGATTCTTTTATAATTAATAAAATTTGGGAAGAATTTAATGATAAATTGGACTAATCTTAATTCTTGGGAAGAGTTTCAGGTCCTTTCTTGTTTTTCCTCTTCACAGAGTCGTGTGATGTTACGCTACTGTGAGGTGTAGTCTTTGTTAGTGTGATGTGACTGTGAGGTGTAGTCTTGCCCCTTATATAAGTCCTCTTGTCATGTTTCCTTTTATAGTTCCTTGATAATGTGAGTAGTCACGAAAGCGCTTGGAATTCCTCTATTTTTCATAGTGGTTGTCTTGCATATTTTAATATCACCTGATTACTGTGATCTTTTTGCATATATATATATATATATATATATATATATATATATATATATATATATATATATATATATATATATATATATATATATATATATATATATGTCGTGCCGATTAGGTAAAACTGGTCAATTAGCAAGAACTCATTTAAAATTAAGTCCTTTCTAAAAATTTCTCTTATACGTTTAAAGATATATTTTTTTATTTATGTTAATGTAAGAATTTATAATTTTGTACCAAGAGAAACTTTGAAAACCTACCTAACCTTATTACAACAAGCGCAATTTAATTTAGCCTAACCCAACTAAATATATTTTAGATACGTTAACATTAATTTAATAATAAACAAACACAATGAAATATATTTTTTCGTTATGTTCAGAATGATTTTGGCGAAATTATTGCATATATAAATTTTCGCTTGTCTTATATGGCAAGAAGAGCGTTGCTATTTAAGCCAAAATCGCAAAGTTTTACCTAATCGGCACGACTATATATAATATCTATATATATATATATATATATATTATATATAATATATGTCTTGCCGATTAGGTAAATGTAAATTACAAGAACTCATCTAAAATTAAGTCCTTTCTAAAATTTTCTCTTATACGTTTAAAGATATATTTTTAATTTATGTTAATGTAAGAATTTATAATTTTGTACCAGAAACTTTGAAAACATACTAACCTTACTACAACAAGCGCAATTTAATTTAGCTAACCAAATAAATATATTTTAGATACGTTAACATTAATTTAATAAAACAAACACAATGAAATATATTTTGTTATGTTCAGAATGATTTTGGCGAAATTATTGCAACAAAATTTTCACTTGTCTTATATGGCAAATTGACTTTGCATATTTATCAATATCATAGTTTTACTAATCGCAGATATATATATATATATATATATATATATATATATATATATATATATATATATATATATATATATATATATATATATATATATATATATATATATATGTCGTGCCGATTAGGTAAAACTTGCGATTTTGCAAATAGCAACGCTCACCTGCCATATAAGACAAGTGAAAATTGTGTATGCAATAATTTCGCCAAAATCATTCTGAACATAACGAAAAAAATATATTTCAATGTGTTTGTTTATTATTAAATTAATGTTAACGTTGTCTAAAATATATTTAGTTGAGGTTAGGCTAAATTAAATTGCGCTTGTTTAATAAGGTTAGGTAGGTTTTCAAAGTTTCTCTTGGTACAAAATATAAATTCTTACATTAACATAAATGAAAAAATATATCTTTAAACGTATAAGAAAATTTTAGAAAGGACTTAATTTTAGATGAGTTCTTGCTAATTGACCAGTTTTACCTAATCGGCACGACATATATATATATATATATATATATATATATATATATATATATATATATATATATATATATATATATATATATATATATATATATATATAATCTAGTTATTATTACTTTCGTTTTGAATTTTTCATGTCAAGCCATAGACTTATGGTGGTGTAAAAGAAAAACTAGCAGTTTTTGTAACAAAATCTAAATGTATAATCTATTTATGCCCTACCTTTCTGATATTGTTTTCCAAGCTCAGCAGCAGCAAAACCACAGAGTTGATGACTTCATTTATTTCCAGTGAATGATGTATATCCTGGGAAAGGTATGATGGTGTTGTGGTGAGGTGAAACACTCTTCGTGAGATCTCCATCGTAGTCTTGACGAGGTGGCCGCCAAGAATACTAAATATAGTCTCGAAGAGAATATAAAAAATCATAGTTGACACAAAACTTATAGTCATAGCAAGCATCCCACACATGAACATGCTAGGTGACATATAACTTCCATACATTTTACAAAACACACAGATCGCTAGTGTTGGATAAAATATTAGAGGGAGATTTTTAATTTGTCAAGTTTCCATAGCTCATTTTTGTAGCATTGTCCTGTCTCCAAGGCGTCATCAAAAATTAGATTTAGAAGATCAAATACAGTTACTAGGGATTTACTGTATATTGGTGGGAGAATGACGGAAATAATTATTGAAATGTTGAATATATATAGTGATATTATGTGACATATGTCGCCGATGCTTTCGCGAGGAATTAAGGGAATACGGACGATAACCTCTGCAGCCACCCCTAGAATCACGACCACTCTAGTGAAGATGGACCACAGACTAAGTAAAAGACTGAACTCTGGGACGTTCCGGCTGTGGGACCTAGGCCATGTGAAGACGAAAAGACCCATGATCTGAAGACCTATTACCAGAGGCCTCAGATTAAGAGACGATAGTGAGGGTTCCTTGACTATCATCATCGTTTGATGGCAAACGTCCACCACCATACACTCTTCACACAGGTGATAAGATTGTGACCACGATCTGTTCAACGCAGATGATAACGTTACCCAACGATCACTTCTCAGCAGGTGATAACGTTACCCAACGATCACTTCTCAGCAGGTGATAACGTTACCCAACGATCACTTCTCAGCAGGTGATAAGCCAGTGACCTAAAATACTTCACAGCAGATGCCACACTGAAGAAAAAGTCAAGAAGTCAAGAAGTCTTCACAGCAGTTGTCAAGTTGACGGTCAGGTACCAACAGCCTCTAATAAGTTACTGAGGAACAGGACCCCAACTTTTACATCCCTAACATATTGTGTAAATAACTTGTAGATACAGCAGTTTACACAGAGAAGAAACATAACTCAACCTGTCAGTTATATCTCTCGAGCAGAGTGGAGGAATGTTTACTTATTACATGTTTACTGATTACTTTCTAATGAAGCAAACAGAGAGGAATGTTTATATAATGATTTGGCGCTGCCGCGGCAGCGTCTTACAAGCTCAGCATTTTAATCCATCAACCCGAACACATAATGCACATATGATGACCTAGTTGCAAGCACAACTACACTAACCAACGTAGAACCCAGAATGATCCAAGAATACCAACAGTGATACCGATAATTCAAGAAAATCGATGATCAAAGGAAGGTTGCACTCCATATTCAAAACACCACCCCATTGCCAGACGAACCCCTACCTGAAGCTTTACTCAAGCAAAGCTGCTCCGTCTTAAACTCCAACTGCTCCTGCCTTGTTATGAAGCCAAATCTCAAAAGAAACACCAGCATGATCAACATGAAAACACCAGGGGTCGGAGACAGCAGGCAGCAGCAACAAGGCTGCTCCTAATATTTGGCCATTCCCTGGGCCGTTGAGACTCCAGTGATGGCCTATTTGCAAGAACTGTTGCAACAACATACAAGGAACTTATAGTGACAAGAAAACTGACGGTGACTACAGCGAAATGGACCAAATAGGACCAAAACAGGAGACCGGCATTCAAATACCAGACCCGCTACCAGACGTACAACCAGACAAGCAATCGTTTTCCACCACACCGAAGTAACTGACTCCTTTATCAACTGCACAGTGCTTAATGTAAAGTCAACATAAGGAAACCTAATCAACAAAATTACAAGGAAACCGACAGGTGTGTAGTGTAGAGTAGTGCAGTGCCAGGTGAGGTACCGAAGTGAACATTTAAACATGGCTGACTGGCATTCAATCACCAGCTACTGCCAGATGTGCAACTACGAAGCAACGTTCTAACTATACTGACAGTAACGGAGGGAAACACAGGAGAAACCGCTAAATCTACAAAGCAAACTCCAAGGAAACTGTCAGGTACAGCGGCGGTTTCTCTCCCTCAGTGTCAAATGCGAGAAGGAAGTGGATTAGTTAAACAGCCAAGGATATTTTATTCAATAATTGACTTCCATATAAACTGACCAGTGTACATTAGGAGGGAAACATAGGAGAAAACGCCAAATCTAACGACAAAACTCCAAGGAATCTGTCAGGGGCAGTGGCCGTTTTTTCCCTCACTGCTTTTAAAAATGGCTGACACATCAACTCTACGAGGAATCAGACAACAACACGTTGAACCCCGATAAATGGGATTGATGGGACTTTGGAAGGACATCGCCAGTGATTAGATTTTTTTACCCTGCTAGGATGGAAATAAGCTAGAACTGTGATAGATGAAGCCGGACAGTGAAGTGAGGAGTGAAGGGAATTTCTGAAGTAAAAGGTAATGGGGTATGCGATAACAGGAAACTTACTAGTAACCAGTGGTGATTTCTAGAGTAGCTACTAGGCCATTGCTAGGTGTCTGATAGGATCAGTGGTTTCTTTTGAATAGAAATAAAAATAAAGAAAAGAGAACATATTTTTGTGTGAAGTGATAGAGTAAAGAGTAAACATGGCTGGCTTAAGAGGGTTCAGGCTGCCATAAGTATGTTTCTCATTATAATACATTTCTCGGAAGAAGGAAATCAGTCATGGGGACTGGAAAAATGTGAATGGGGTGATAACTCCTGGAAAGTGAAAGCCCAACAGTGGCCATCCTACCAGAAACGTAAGTGCCACTATCTCAGCAAGGTATGGCAACCCCACATATCCAAGCAAACACAGTGGCGCACAGCTTTTATAGTGGCGCTATTAAGTGGTCATATCCATACTAACCCAGGTCCTCAATCTATGGTACAGGTGCAAAACAGACAGATAAATCATGGTGATAATGACGGTCTAGTAGCTAGGAATGATAACCTTAACTCTCTATGTAATGCACAGATAGGTTAATGTTAGACAACAGATCCATTCTTAATATCTCAGACACCACTAGACATATGTATACACTGTACTTAGGTACGAAGAAAGAACAGTAAACTTATCGTATGTAAGAGATGTATGGGGTGGGTGCATATTGGATGTGTGTTTGATTATGGTAATGTTGCCAGATTTCATTTTGTTTGTAACAAATGCACTTTGGCACAATTACCCTTTAGCAATGATGACATTGATTTACCTATTTTTAATGCTAATGGTCCCTTGCCATATATTGATGATTATGATTGCTTTGCGAAAACAGGCCTTCACTTTATTCATGTCAACGCAAGATCACTTCTTCCAAAATTGGCAGAGATTAGGATTCTAGCTATCAGAACTAGAGCGGCAGTTACATCCATCTCGGAATCCTGGTTGGATGATACTGTGACTGACAACGAGGTCAAAATAGAAGGTTACAATATAAAACGCTTAGATACAAATAGAAAAGGTGGTGGGGTATGTGCCTACATAAGGAACGAAATAGCCTATAATCCAAGACCTGACTTAAATGACAATAAACTGGAGATTCTATGGTTTGAGGTGTTGCTTCCATAGACCAAACCCATCTTAGTAGGAACTAGTTACCGCCCTCCCACCCATGACCAGTTCTTAGAGGACTTTCCGAGAGTCTTGTCCGGACTTGATAACAATGTGGAGACAGTAATACTGGGAGACTTCAACATCTGTTTTCAACAGCAAAATAACGGGCTATTTAAAAGGTATAAGCAAATTCTGGATTTAAATAGTTACACTCAACTAATTAATACACCAACCCGATTCACACAGTTCTCAGCCACCCTAATTGACCACATACTTTGTAACTGCCATGAGAACATTAGTCAGTCAGGGGTCATTACCACATGTCTTAGTGATCATTTCATCATTTACTGCATCAGGAAAATCACTAGGGAACGGATAGGCCTACACGGGACAATAAAAATTAGGTCAACTAGAAACTACAGTAAAGAAACACTGGTAAATATGCTACACAATTGTGACTGGTCAGTGATAACAAGTTGCACGGACGTAAATGATGCCTGGGAAAAATTCAAAACAATGTTCACTGCCATCCTTGATAATATTGCACCTGTTAAAGAGATTAGGATTCAACGAAGAACTGAACCCTGGATGACTACTGTGATATTAGATAATATGAAATTCAGAGACCAGTTGATAAAAAGATTTAAGGCAAACAGACAGGATATTGCAGCGCTAAATGAATTCCAAAGGGTGAGAAACAGAGTGCAGAGGCTAATAAAAGGCGCAAAGGCAAGGCACTATTGCTCAAAAATCGAAGGGTACAAGAATAACCCTAGAAAGCTCTGGCAACAACTAAAACAGTTGGGGTATAGCCATAAACCCGTAGATAGATCTAACATAGTACTAAATGTCGATAACGAGGTATACCACGAAACAACTAAAGTGGCAAATTGTTTTAATTCATGCTACACAACTGTGGCATCAACACTAGTAAGTAAGCTACCAGCTGCATCAAATACCTTTAACACAGACTCTGATAAGTTTAAAACATACTATACCAATAAAGGGGTAACTCCAAACAGTTGTCGACTAGTAAGTGTATCTCATGACTTCGTGCAAAAAGAACTAAGCAGGTTAAACCCAACTAAGAGCACCGGACCTGATAACATCCCGTCTAAGTTCCTAAAAGATGGTGCCTCTGAACTGGCAATCCCCATTGCTCACATAATAAATTTGTCCATCACCACTAATATAGTACCAGAGGGGTTCAGGGAGGCCAGAATTACTCCTATCTTCAAGAAAAATAGTAGATCTGATGTCAACAACTATAGGCCTGTTAGTATACTCAATGTTATATCCAAAATTCTAGAGAGGGCGGTGTACTGTCAAGTAGTTAAGTATCTCAGCATGGTGTACTGTCAAGTAATTAAGTATCTCAGCATGGATTCACGAGGGGCCGTTCCTGCCTATCTAATTTATTAACCTTCTTCACTAAAGCTTTTGAGGCTGTTGATCACGATAAAGAATTCGATATTGTTTATTTAGACTTTAGTAAGGCTTTTGATAGAGTACCGCACCAGAGACTGTTAAAGAAAGTGGCAGCTCATGGCATTGGGGGAAAAGTGCTGTCATGGATCGAGTCATGGCTCACCAATAGGAAGCAGAGAGTGTGAATAAATGGGGTTAAATCCGAATGGGGACTTGTAACAAGTGGTGTTCCACAGGGATCAGTCTTAGGCCCATTGTTATTTATAATATATATCAATGACCTTGACGAGGGAATTACTAGTGATATGAGCAAATTCGCCGACGACACGAAGATAGGTAGGATAATTGTTTCAAACATAGAACATTTATCCCGTATAAAGAAATTAGATCAAGTAGAAATGACCCAAAATGGATGAATAATAGGCTCAAATATCTTTTAGGGCAGAAGAAAGGAATTTATAGGCGCATAAAAAGAGGTGAGGGTCATCTTATAAGAACATAAGAACATAAGAACATAAGAATGGAGGAACACTGCAGAAGGCCTACTGGCCCATACAAGGCAGGTCCTTATCAAAACCACCACTACCTAAGAATTTATTCCCGTACTCACGACACAAATCAAACCCAGCCCCTCCCACTCATATATTTGTCCAATCTCTTTTTAAAGCCACCCAAGGTCCTAGCCTCTATCACAGTACTCGGAAGATTGTTCCACGCATCTACAACTCTGTTCGAAAACCAGTACTTGCCTATGTCCTTTCTAAATCTAAATTTATCCAATTTAAATCCGTTATTTCTGGTTCTTACTTGGTTCGATATCCTCAGTATTTTATTAATATCTCCTTTGTTTATGCCCATCATCCACTTGTACACCTCGATGATATCTCCCCTCATTCTACGTCTCTCCAGAGAGTGGAGATTCAACGCTATAAGTCTATCTTCATACGGGAGATTTCTTATACTGTAAATCATTTTAGTCATTCTTCTTTGTATGTTCTCCAATGAATCTATATCCATCCTGTAGTAAGGAGACCAAAACTGAGCTGCATAATCCAAATGAGGTCTCACTAGTGATGTATAGAGCTGTAAAATACCTTTTGGACTTCTGTTGCTTATACTTCTTGAAATAAATCCTAGTAATCTGTTAGCCTTATTGCGCACACTTAGGCACTGTTGTCTTGGCTTTAGATTTCTGCTTACCATGACTCCCAAGTCTTTTTCACATTCTGTATGATCAAGCTCAACTTCACCTAGTTTATAAATTCGAGGGATATTTTCATTACCAACGACAAGCACCTTACACTTGTCCACATTGAACTTCATCTGCCAATTTTCAGACCAAGACATTAATTTATCCAAATCCTCCTGGAGTTCACTGTTATCCTCCTCAGAATGAATTATACGGCCTATTTTTGTATCATCAGCAAATTTACTCATGTCACTTGCAATTCCTTCATCAAGGTCATTAATGTAAATTATGAACAACAATGGGCCCAAAACTGATCCTTGTGGAACGCCACTAGTGACAAATCCCCATTCAGATTTGACCCCATTAATGGAAACTCTCTGCTTTCTATTGGTAAGCCATGCCTCTATCCATGCTAGAACTTTACCTCCTATACCATGAGCTGCCACCTTTCTTAAGAGTCTCTTGTGAGGTACTCTATCGAAGGCCTTACTGAAATCCAAGTAAACTATATCATATTCTTTATCACTGTCTACTGCCTCAAATGTTTTATTGAAAAACGTCAGTAAATTTGTCAGGCAGGAACGACCTCTCGTAAACCCATGCTGAGATTCATTAATCAAATTATGTTCTTCAAGGTGACTTCTGATAATATCAGCTATAATTGATTCTAATAATTTGCCTACTATAGACGTGAGGCTTATTGGACGGTAATTTGATGGAATGGACTTATCCCCTGATTTGAATATAGGAACTACATTAGCTATCTTCCACATCTCTGGCACAACACCAGTTAGGATGGACGTATTAAACACATTCGTTAATGGCTGACTAAGTTCCATTTTACATTCTTTAAGTACCCTGGAAAACAACTCGTCGGTTCCCGGGGACTTATTTTGCTTCAGTTTATCTATCTGTTTGATAACCATGTCCCTCGTGACAGTAATATTAGTTAATTTGAATTCTTCAGGAACTGAATAATTGTTAATTTCTGGAATCTCATTTACGTCTTCTTGTGTAAAGACTGACAAAAATAGTCATTAAATAGAGAACACATTTCCAGTTCGTTATCCGTCAGCTGTCCATTCCCAATTTTCAGAGGTCCTACTCTTTCCCTCACCTTCGTCCTGTACACTAGAAAGAACCCTTTTGGATTAGTCTTTGATTCATTAGCAACCTTAATCTCATAGTCACGTTTAGCCTTTCTAATCCCCTTTTTACTTCTCTTTCAACTGAACATATTGGTCAATAAGGTTAACATCTCCTCTTTGATGCGCCTATAAATTCCTCTTTTCTCCCTAATAAATGTTTTAGCCTCCTGTTAATCCATTTGGGATCGTTATTATTTGACCTAAATTCTCTCTGGGGAATAAACATACTCTGTGCACGTTGTACATTATTAAGAAACAAATCATAAACGCAGATCCCATCGTAATCGTTAGCTAGATTACCCCAGTCGAGATTAGACAGGTGTTCCTAAGTCCAATATAATCGGCAGAACGAAAATCAGGAACTTTTACCGTATTATCCCTATTCTCGTACTCCCATGTAATATTAAAAGTAATGGATTTGTGATCACTAGCTCCAAGCTCTTCAGTGATCTCCAGATTATTTACAAGAGTTTCTTTATTTGACAAGACTAGGTCGAGCAAATTATTACCTCTGGTAGGCTCCGTCACACACTGCTTCAGAAAACAGTCCTGAACTACTTCCATAAAGTCACTGGACTCCAGATTACCGGTCAAAGAAGTCCAGTCAATTTGACTAAAGTTAAAATCCCCTACTAACACTACGTTATTGTGCCTAGAAGCCCTAACAATTTCGTCCCAAAGAAGTCTCCTCTATCGTGATCCAAGCCTGGAGGTCGGTATATTACACCTAGAATCAGTTTTTCTTGACCTTCTAGAAACTCTACCCAAACAGATACTGTCATTAAGAGGGACGTTAAAAAGGGAATAAGAAAAGCTAAACGGGACTATGAAATTAAAGTTGCTAGGGATTCAAAAACTAACCCAAAAAGTTTTTTCCAGGTTTATAGAACAAAAGTTAGGGATAAGATAGGTCCCCTTAAAAATAACTTTGGGCATCTTACTGACAAGGAGAATGATATGTGCTCTATTTTTTAATAATTATTTTCTCTCGGTTTTCACACAGGAAGACATTAATAATATCCCAGTAATTAATTTTTACAGAGGCCCAGAAGAAGATAAATTATGTAATATCACAGTCACTAGCGAAATGATTATGAAACAGCTGGACCGACTGAAACAAAATAAATCGCCGGGTCCTGATGAGCTTTTTGCAAGGGTTCTTAAGGAATGCAAAATGGAACTCTGTGAACCAATATCTAACATTTTTAATTTATCTCTTCAAACAGGTGTAGTGTCTGATATGTGGAAGATGGCTAATGTAATTCCTATTTTTAAAGCAGGGGACAAGTCACTACCGTCAAACTACCGCCCAATAGCCTGACCTCAATTGTAGGCAAATTACTAGAGTCAATTATAGCTGAATTTTTAGAAGCCATCTAGATAACCATAATTTGATTAATGATACCCAGCATGGATTCACGAGGGGGCCCTTCCTGCCTATCTAATTTATTAACCTTCTTCAGTAAAGCTTTTGAGGCTGTTGATCACGATAAAGAATTCGATATTGTTTATTTAGACTTTAGTAAGGCTTTTTATAGAGTACCGCACCAGAGACTGTTAAAGAAAGTGGCAGCTCATGGCATTGGGGGAAAAAATGCTGTCATGGATCGAGTCATGGCTCACCAATAGGAAGCAGAGAGTGTGCATAAATGGGGGTTTAAATCCGAATGGGGACTTGTAACAAGTGGTGTTCCACAGGGATCAGTCTTAGGCCCATTGTTATTTATAATATATATCAATGACCTTGATGAGGGAATTAATAGTGATATGAGCAAATTCGCCGACGACACGAAGATAGGTAGGATAATTGATTCAAACATAGATGTCATAGAACTTCAGGAAGATTTAGACAAACTTAATTCGTGGTCAGAAAAAATGGCAGATGCAGTTCAATGTAGATAAATGCAAGGTTCTGAAGCTCGAGAGTGTCCATAACCCCAAACACTTATAAGTTAAATAACGTAGAACTTAGCCATACAGATTGCGAGAAGGACTTGGGGGGATGCTAAGCAGCAACCTTAAAAACCCAAAACAGCAATGCCTAAGCGT
>WNWK01034636.1:0-20332 GCA_009830355.1 Cherax destructor
TACCAGAAACATCTTCAACACACCCAGAGAAGACTGCCGAGAAGAGATACATAGTCCTCTCCACCAACTCCATTGCCAAACACGTTTCCAGCATTTTTTCCAATACCTCGTTCCGGGTATCTACCTCCACATCCACCACCATCAAGGACATTACCAGTAACAGACAGGACAAGCTTCAATCCACTGCAGGGGTATACACAATCCCTTGTAATGACTGCAGCAAATTATACGTCGGCGAAACATCCAAAGACTTCCAAACACGTATTTCAGAACACCATTAGGCAGACAGATCTGACGACCCGAGAAATGCCTGTCTTCAACAACGAAATTCACACAACCATTTAATCAACTACAGAAACGCAAGACTCATCGCCAGAGAGGACAACACTCAATACCAAAGAATCCTGGACTCATCACTTATCTGTATATCCAACAACTTCAACCAGAACAACGGCTTCTACAACATAGCTGAACCTATTGCCAAGAAACTTCTTCATCGCTTTCCCACATAAAACTTAAGAATGGAACACTGCAGAAGGTCTACCCATATACTGTTGGTGTTGGTGGGTTGGTTTTGACATGGACGTCCCAAGTATGGGCCAGTAGGCCTGTTGCAGTGTTCCTCCTTTCTTATGTTCTTATACTCACCCTACTTTGAAGACTGTCACATGCAGCATTCTCCACCTGACCCAACATTCTCCACCTGGCTAAATCCTATAAATACTCATGTATTTTGTATCCAGGTAGATCTGTTTGTGATTCGATAAAGCCCACTGCGTTGGCGAAACGTTGTCAATAAAGGATCACATTATACTGCTTAAGTGTTAATTTTTCCATTGTGTCGGTATTTTATACCATTTATTTCCATCTATTGCCTTTTTCATTATTTTGAAATCCTCTTCAATCCTGTAAGAAAAAAATGCAGAATTTTAATTAAAAAATATCCAATTTCATAAATTTGTCAACAAAATTTTGTAAACTGACACACACACACACACACACACATTAACCTAGATAAGCATTTAGGGTTTGATACTGATCAGAAGAAGCATTCTCTAGAAATATTATTTAAAATAATTTGCTAAAAAAATTGGTAAACTGAAATTTACGCAACTGAATGACACGTTTTTTTAAAATGCCTTCATATGGTAAAAGTTTGAAGCCGATCAGAAAAGACATTATCTTCTAATTTGGTCTGATTACATTCTAGTGGTGGTAGAAGTAGTAGTGATATAAGTTGTAGTAGTAGTAGTAATACAATGAGGTAGAACAAACAACTTGCACATGAGTAGAAGGTGATAAAAGCAATTACTTGGGTAGTATAAAAATAGGTTAGACAAATATTTCTGTTGGAGGTTGGAATAGAAAAGGCCTGTTGCAGTGCTCCACTTCTGCGATGTGCTTGTGTAGTATTAGCAGGAGAGACTATGTGATGATAGGGTTTACTGTTTTCAGGAGGATTCTTGCCAAGACTTCAGAGATGGTGAAGCTGCCTTTGTTTTGTTTAATTGTGTTAGAAACAGCGATAAATGCTGATTCAAGGCACTTGTGTCTGCGGAAATTAGTTTCTTTGATTACTAATCGGGCGTCTTTGAATTTCATGAGATGATTGGTGGAATTTCGGTGTTGTACGCAGGCGTTGTTCAGGTTATCGTTCCTACATACATTAATGTGTTCATTGAGGCGTGTTTCGAGGTTTCTTGCTGTTTCTCCTACATAAATCCTGTCGCAGCCTCCACAGGTTATAGTGTAAACTCCTGCGTTGTCTGGTTCATGGTGCTTGGATTTTGTCCTGGTTAGATCCTTTATAGAAGTGTTGGAAGTGATGGCGACTCTAGTGTCAGCTTGTGCAAGTACTTTAGATGTGTTAATGCAACCTGGCTGTTGGGAAGAATTATAACTTTGTTTGGAGTGGTGTTGGTGCGTGGAGAATTAATGATCTGAAGAGCTCTTTTCTTGCAATCTTTGATGAAAAAAGAAGGAAAATGTAAATAAGTGAAGGTTTGGTGAATGTATGTACATTCCTCGTCAAGAAACTCAGGACTACAAATTCGGTAAGCTCTTAGGAAAAATCCGATGATGATGCCTCTTTTGGTCTTAGTATCTTGACTGGAATAAAAGTGTGTGAGATCATTTTTATTTGAAATCTTAGGTTGTTATCTACGTTATGGATGAGGACGTCTAGAAAAGGTAATTTGTCATTGGACTCTTCTAGTGTAAACTGGATCGCCGGTTCAACTGCCTGAAGATTCCGTACATCAAAAGGTGTGTTAGTTATTACGAGGACGTCGTCCACGTGAAAAAGATGAACCTCCAAACTTCAATATTCCCACCGCTCCTTCAGAGTGCAGGCATTGTCCTTTTCACATCCAGAATTTACATCATCCATGATGTGAATATAATGTAATGAATTCGGAGTTTGGAGATTAGAAGGAGACAGAGTTTCCAATATTATTATTCTTAGGCGGGAGAAAAATAGGATAACTGGGAGGAAGGGCTTTTGTAGTTTGGAGGTCCATCTTAACAGTACTGTAAGTCTGCTTTCAGCAAGACAGTGCAGGAATTAATGACTTGCTTGTCGGGTCAGCCAAACTCAGTGGGTCACAACCGGAGTACTAAAAAAAAAAATAACAGATTTAAGAGAAAAACTGCTTGCAGTCCAGCAGGCTACCTAACAATTTATAGGGCATCAGTAGCTTAGTGGTTTAAGGTGTCAGGTTGAGTGCTATCTACATTCATTGAGAGCTGCCGATCTGGGTTCAAATCCTGTTGGCTGCTATACTTCTTTGCATATACTTTCGAATGTTTCTGCTTATGTAATTAAGTTAAGTAAAAGGACACAAATGCAACTAATGAAAAAGCTCTTGGAGAGCGAAACGTTGCCACAATAAAATGTCTCATTAGTTGCATTTGTGTCCTTTTACTTAACATATTGTCGGTAATTCTACCAATATTAATACACTTATGTAATTAAGTATCGTATCGCTCGTGAGGACATAACATTCAGGAGGACACATCACTGATGTGTCCGGTAATAGGATAAACATGACTTACAGACAGGCAAGTTGTCAAACATTATGAAGCATCTGTAGCTCAGTGGTTTAGTGCATCAAGGTGGTAACTAGCTACAATCGTAGAGAGCTGCCGAACTGGATTCGAATCCTGCTGGATGCGACATTTCTTTCCATTTAGTTTCACTTGTTTCTGCGAGAGAAATTGAGGATATATAAGCAACACGTGTGCATATATATCCTATCTAACAACTGCAATGACATCAGGGTGTAATTTATTGTATTAGGAAATGATCTGCGTAATATAAAATTAGGAATGATCTCTTATATATTTGAAAGAATTTAATTCAATCTTGTCAGTTTAAAGTATAAAATATATGAAAATAAATATATATCAGTTTTTTCTATAATGCTCAGTGTAAAAAGAGAACGGAATGCTCCCGCCAGGGATCGAACCTGGAGCCTTCTGCGTGTAAAGCAGACGTGATATCCACTACACTACGAGAGCTCTCTTCTTATGACTCTTTAATGGAAGAACCTAAATGATAATGAATGTTCTGGAATATTAAACCATTTAAACAAAGAATTTATTTTACAGTTTACTTAGTTGTGGACAGAAATTCAGACACATGACATATCTGATCAGCTGTCATCATGCATTCAGTGGATATACCTTGATCACAGAATGGCTCTTGATCCGAGGAACTGTACTTACCTCTATTTCCTTGGATCGAAACTGGTTGCCATTCATTCCTCATGGCTTAGTGTATCTAACCCATATTAGTTTAGCGCTCCTTCCTCTCAATGAAATAAATTTATAAAATAATTAGATAACTCCCTTCAGTTTCTTAACTCATCGCTGCTGTATCTTACAGAAACACTCATCACTGCTGTATCTTACAGAAACACTCATCACTGCTGTATCTTACAGAAACACTCATCACTGCTGTATCTTACAGAAACACTCATCACTGCTGTATCTTACAGAAACATCACTGGTGTATCTTACAGAAACATCACTGGTGTATCTTACAGAAACACTCATCACTGCTGTATCTTACAGAAACACTCATAACTGCTGTATCTTACAGAAACACTCATCATTGCTGTATCTTACAGAAACACTCATCACTGCTGTATCTTACAGAAACACTCATCACTGCTGTATCTTACAGAAACATCACTGGTGTATCTTATAGAAACACTCATCACTGCTGTATCTTACAGAAACACTCATCACTGCTGTATCTTACAGAAACACTCATCACTGCTGTATCTTACAGAAACATCACTGGTGTATCTTACAGAAACACTCATAACTGCTGTATCTTACAGAAACACTCATAACTGCTGTATCTTACAGAAACACTCATCACTGCTGTATCTTACAGAAACAGTCATCACTTGTGTATCTTACAGAAACACTCATCACTGATGTATCTTACAGAAACACTCATCACTGCTGTATCTTATAGAAACACTCATCACTGCTGTATCTTACAGAAACACTCATCAATGCTGTATCTTACAGAAACACTCATCGTTGCTGCATCTTACAGAAACACTCATCACTGCTGTATCTTACAGAAACACTCATCACTGGTGTATCTTACAGAAACACTCATAACTGCTGTATCTTACAGAAACACTCATCACTTGTGTATCTTACAGAAACACTCATCACTGCTGTATCTTACAGAAACACTCACCACTGCTGTATCTTATAGAAACACTCATCACTGCTGTATCTTACAGAAACACTCATCAATGCTGTATCTTACAGAAACACTCATCGTTGCTGCATCTTACAGAAACACTCATCACTGCTGTATCTTACAGAAACACTCATCACTGCTGTATCTTACAGAAACACTCATCACTGCTGTATCTTACAGAAACACTCATCACTGCTGTATCTTACTGAAACATCGCTGCTGTATAATACAGAAACATTGCTGCTGTATATTACAGAAAAATCGCTGCTGTATCTTACAGAAACATCACTGGTGTATCTTACAGAAACACTCATCACTGCTGTATCTTACAGAAACACTCATCACTGCTGTATCTTACAGAAACACTCATCGCTGCTGCATCTTACAGAAACACTCTACTTGTAACTGCAGTGTCAAGCTGCCAATTTGTAAATTTAATTTAAAAAAATATTTTTTTTCCCTCATTTTGATAATTTGAGAATCACTTTACTGATCGAGTTCAAACTTTAAACGCTAAGGCATCTCACCCTAAGGAAGAGTTACTCTAATAAATTAGGAACATCTGCAACATTTGGTTATCTTTACTTGTAGATGTTTCTCGCTCCAGTTGCTTTACTAACACATCACAAGGACATTATATGAAGACTGTAGAAATCTATACAGCAGACAGTGGAAGATGAGGTAATCAGTCTCTGAGTCTATGAACAGGTGATGAGCACCATAGTCTTGAGGAAACTGAAGCACAGACAGGAAGACTGGTGCTTATATACTGGCGTCAGTAGACGCACAGCAGACGAAGACATTGTGACTGTTAGACGGGATTCCCCAGAGGAAGTTGGTCCTACCCAAGAGTTGGACCAGGAGTCAGCAAGTAGGTTGTGGTGATGTCCTCTGTACCAAGATTCCCTGATGTTGTTTCTGACAAGTTGTTATATTATATCAATGTATTATATTGACAAAGCCACTGGAGGGCGAAACAACTAGAAGATTCCCAGATGTTGCTAAATCATCATCTTGTCAGTATTGAATACTACTGATATACAAGAGTTAGTATCGTTTAACTTGAGGAACTAAATACCATGATTTTTGCGAAGGGATCTTTATCAAGTGAATTGAAACTTCTACTCTCTTCCTTGGATCAAACCTGTTTATCTTCCGTTAGCAAGGTGCATTATCTGTATTAGCTTAGCACTTGCCAATGAATATAATACTAAAACTGGTTGTATTTCGATCCTAGATTGGTATACCAATGTTGCATAACCTCAGTCTCCTTTATATCACTGGACGTTACTGGAATAGTGCAGAGTGCGGCATAAATTTACAACTGAGAAGGCAATGTTATGTATTTGTAAAATTAGGCTCATAATAGTATTAGGTATCCATGAAGAGTCACATATTTTAAGATGCCTTTTTTTCCTTTATCTTGTATTTCTTCAAATTTTCGATTATATTTCCTTCATAACTCAAGAACGGCTCATCAAATTGTCGTATCAGTATCATATGTACACTGTTCCCACTTATACAGCTGGTCCCTTTTCGTGTGACGTCACGATACCGCTGACGTCAGACACTCTGCGCATGTGCATAGGCTCACATAGGCACACCCTCACTAGCGTTAGACCTACAAGCGAGACAGACGGTGTGGCTGGACTCTCCTTCACTTACTGTAAATATACCGTAACCATCCAACAAGGAGTATCTTTGACCTCCTATATATCTCTCCCAAGACCCACACGACAAAATCGCTTTGTATTTTTCGACACTTGTGTAAGATAACTGGGACCAAATTCTTGGAACAATTGACATGTTTACGTTACCAGTGACCGAAGTTGTTGAACCCATTTATATCATCCTGGAGCGTCTCGGAAAACTTACAAAACATCAGCGAAACAGGCTATCAGAGATTACTATAAAAAGGAGGCTCGAATTGATGGTCAATATCGTTACGGATTGCAGCGTTATCTAGAGGAACAACTAAGGGGATATAATGACAGGGTAGCGGGGAAACATCAGGTGGAGGTGGCGGGATTGAAGGAACAGCTGAGAGAGGTGCAGAATGAAAGGTTTCACGCTTTTAGGATAAAGGCAGGGGTAGAGGATGTATTGTGGGGAAATAGGCCGTCAGTAACTGTACTCCGTAAATTTCAGAAGAGTCGTTCAGATATGACAATACTGTCGGTGAGAGTGCATGAGGAAATCGGGAGTTATCAGGTAGGGCAGGTACTTAGATCAACGGAGAGTATCAGTTGCTATGCTGAGACGTGGTTTCAGGGATATTTAAAGAGTAGAGAGGGTGGGGAAGAGGCCATGGAGGCAGTATTAGAGAGTATTATACCCAGAATAGGGAAGGATGAATGGAGGGGTATGGATGATGTAATTTCTGAAGAAGAAGTTTGGATTGCAATACAGGGGATGCAGGAGCGTAAGGCACCCAGTATAGATGGATTGCCAAGTGATTTTTATATTGTTATTTGGGAGGTGATGCGGGAATGTCTGACGAGTGTGTTTAATAGAATGAAAGAGGGTAGTGTCATGGGGAAAGGGATCAGAATATAGGAGTGGTGGTGCTGGTGCCGAAGGGAAAGGAGGCGACAACAATAAAGAATTATCGTGCTATATCTCTCCTATGTGCCGACTATAAAATTTTTGGGCATATATTAGCTAATAGGATGAAGCGTGTATTGGGTGTTGTAATAGCATCAGGTCAAAGGGGAATACCGGGCTGTAATATGAGGGAAGGGCATAGTCAGATTAGGGATTTTGTTGAAAATAGAGAAGGGGGAGGAGTGTAGGTAGTGGATTGGGAGGGTGCGTATGATTGTGTGGACAGAGGAATGTTAGTGAAAGTAATGGAAAGGCAGGGTTTTAGTAGGGGGTTATTAGATGGGTTGAAACGTATGCAGGGCCGTGTGTGCGTATACATGTTAATGGGAAAGTGGGGCAGGCGGTTCGCATGGAGAGGGGCTTGCGACAGGGCTGTCCCCTGTCACAAATTCTCTTTGCGTGTGTGCAAGATCCTTTTTATAGATTAATACAGGATGGGGTAAGAGAAGACGTGGATGGGCTTAGCAGTGCAACATACATTACGGGATATGTCGATGACACCACCATTTTATTGGGGAATGAGGAGGGATTGGGTAAGGTAGGGGCTATAATAGGAGATTTTGGGAGTGTAACGGGTTTGAGAGTAAATAAGGCAAAATCAAAATTATTGGAGGTGGGGGCATGGGTAGCAGGGGCATTGGGGATGAGGTATGGATGGGTGGTTGTTGATAGTTTGAAGATATGTGGTGTGGTATTCTGTATGGATGTGAGTAAAGCTAGGATATTAAATACGGGGGCGGTTGTAGGTGCGACGGTAGGTAGAATGAGTGGGTGGAAGCCAGGGAATGTAACACTGCTCCAACGGGTCATTGTTGTGAATATGTTGGTATATAGTAAATTGTGGCATGTGGCAGCTGTATATCCGTTGGTGACACAAGAGGTCATATTGTTGCAAAATCGAGTCATAGGGTATATATGGGGATATGGGAAACATTGGTTGTCCAAGGAGGTGGTAATGAAGAGGCGGGGTGTGGATGGAATGGGGATGCTGCCTTTGCAGCAGATGTTAATAGGAATGTATGTAAAACACAGATTCTTAGGTGTGGCTGGGGTGGGAGGGAGAAAGGTGGGAAGGGTTATGATTGAGGCTCGTGGATGGTGGCAGGGAAAGGACCTGATGTTATGTGAGGATATGTTGCATACACTCGTGGCGGCGAGGGAGCCGTCTAGGATGAAGGTGAGTAAATTAGCGAGGTTGGGGAGAGGCAGGGAGCAGGGTCTAGGATTGGTATTAAGGGAGTCGGTGTTTCCTATGTATAACTGGAGGAGTGTATGGTGTAGTTTCGTTAGTAATGGATACTGCGTATCGTTTTTTACATGGGATATTGGCTTCAAGGGAGGTGTATAATATGGGTTTGGTAAAGGAACGAGCGTGTGAGTGGTGTGGGAGCAATGAAAATGTGTATCATGCCGTTTATTTTTGTGAGGAGTTAGGGTGTGATGTAGTCAGTGTGCTTGAGGTCTACCTAAGCAGCCACACCTGCCCTTCGTAAATAGCTGTCAGACACGCCTCTCCGATTAAGGCTCAGGTCTTTGTCTTTTGGACTAGCATCAGGTTTCGGCGTCAGGTCAAAGCACGTGGTGCACTCCTCATTGGCGGGATGCTTGGAGGACCATATAAGGCCGAGGAAACAACTAGAGAGGACATTCGGGCAGAGCTCTGGACTGTGTGCTGAGCTCTGGGCACGAGATTCTAGAAGAGCGGCTGCCGGTATGCAGAGCTCTGGGAGAGAGCTGCTGTAGAGTCTCTGGAGGAGTCTGTTGGAGACACTGGGCAGAGTTCTGTTGGAGCAGGTCTTGGGACCTGTGGCTAGAAGTGTGACTGAGTTCCTGTGGTGAACTGTCCTCTGAACTATATTGTAAGTTATATTCTATTTCGTCAGTTGATTGTATTCCCTGTCTCTCTGCTTATATGTTTACAATCTCCATTTATCTAAACCCAATAGTGTTTTCCTGTTCCCAAATGTATTATTATAGAAGGACTTAATAATAAACTGTGTTTGAGTGGAATTGTAATATTCACTTTTCCCCGTTATATTCTTATTACTCTTTATTCTTATACTTTATTGTATTATTTATTTTTCAAGTACTGAGAGGGTGAGTAGTGTTAGGTGGTAATGACAGGTGATAGTGTAGTCACCAGTGACCTCACATTACCTCCGCTCCTGTCAACCTTACCTCTCCTGCCTACTCACTCCCTCATTTTACTCCCCTATTCCCCGATTATCCCTAAATTCCGTTACCCCCCTACATGACAAGGGCATCTGAGGTTATGGTTTGGAAGGGTCCTTCTATTGATGGGAGGAGGGGGATTAATGGCGCTGAGAGTATTAAGCTTTGATATTGGGGGAGTTAGTAGTGAGGCGAGGCGAGCGATTATGTATTTGGCTGTCGATTTTATATATATCTCGTGGTCATTGAGACAAGTTAGAGGAACAATTAGGATCAGGGCCATGGCCGCATGTTTTTATAGGACGTGTCTAAGAAATTGGGGTATATATGGGAGAGACTGGGAGAGAGCTTTTCCTGAGGCATATAGAAAAATAACAGTGGGGAAATTATTAGAATTAAGGTAATATAGACTAAAGGGGCATGGATTCTCAGGTGAGGTGGGGATACATTTCTGTGTGAGTGATAAATCCAGCTCTGGTGGTGAGCGGACGTGTGGGCTCCTCCCTTGCGGTAGCTTTGGGAAACTTCATTTTCAGCCAAGATGGCTGCAACGTACCGGTGACGAGTGGACACTGTTTGTGTTGTTTTGGTACAGGGAGTGGTTCTACTGACAAATGAAGATGTGCTCTTAACGGCCATTCTACGGGACACATATGGTGTGTCTTATGAAGATCTCTATGGCGTATCATTGAACGGGAGCAGGAGGATATTCGTCAAATTCGCCAGTACTGAGGCGTATCAGAGAGTGGTGGACGAGTACCAAGACAGGAAGATAGTTGTCAACATGGGTGTGGAGGTTTGCCTGAGGGATGTGTCGGCTACCTACAGGTGGGTTAAGGTTTTTAATGTGCCGTTTGAAGCGTGTCCAGAAGGTATTCGGGATGCTTTCAAGGATTATGGTGTTATACACGCAGTAAACTTGGGTAGACGCGCGCAGGGGCCCTATGCTGGGCATTTGTATGGTACTTATTCCCTTAAAATGAGCTTAAGGAGGCCAATACCTTCGTATGTACTGATGGAATGTTTTCATAAGCAGGTATATGTGCATTACCAGGGTCAAGTTAAAACATGCAGACTGTGTGGCCAGCCAGGATTGTGTGAGATGGCGAGATGATGGGCGACAAGGTGGTGAGGAACGAGAGACATGCATAGATGATGGGCAACGGAGAAAGGATGGCAAGGACGATGAGGAACATAGGGTGATGGAAGCAGGAAAGGAGCCCTCCCGTTGGAATGCAGAGGTTGACGAGGATGAGAAAATTAATCACCGGAGGATGCAGGATGCAGTGGAATGGATTTTTGAGGACAGCAATCCGAATAAGAGTGAGAGTGGTAAGGGAGACAGTATGGAGGAGGAGATTTTGAAAGATCTGGGTGATCTAATAGGAGGTGAGGTGTTGGATTTTGTAAACAGTGACATTGTAGACAAACAGAAGGATGGAAAGCCAGGGTCAGTGGATGGCTCTAGGAGTGAATGTGAGGATGCACGGGAGGTGCAAGTTGAAGTGGAGGTACATCGGCCTGGTGAGGAAGTTGACATGGACATGGACAAAGGTGATTCCAGGAAAAGAACATGGAAAGAAGCGGAAAATGACGTCCTTACGCCGGGGCAAAGCCCAGGGAAAATGGCATGGACTGAAGTAGTGAGGGGTAAGGTGGGAGGGGTTAAGGACCGCAATAGTTGCAGTGTGCAACCTGCAACTGGAGTTAGGAAGAGGAGGGGCATTTCAGTAGTGAGGAATGGAAAGAATGAGGGAATGCAGCCGCAGAGGAAGGGGCAACCGATGCCTTTAGTTTCAGGTGTCTTACAATGAACATGAATGGCCTCCAACAGGAGGTCAAGAGAAGATTTGTTGAGGTGATACTAAGTAGACATAGGATAGACGTGGTTTTTTTTCAAGAACACAATTTTAGGGGTGGAGAGGACTTTGTATTGAAGGGTTATACATTATTTGGGGGTCGGATGGGGGGCGGGAGTGGGTATTAGGGAGGGTAGTCCCTTCGAGTTAGATTCTTGGGAGGTGGGGGAGGGGAAGGGTGGTACGGGTGGATGGGAGGTGAGGAACAGTCCAAGTTAGTTTTTTTGGAATTTACATGCCAGCTGGAGCCTGCTTAAAAGAGAAGTCTGATTTTGTCAGGTCTGAATTGCTGTATGCCTTCCAGGGTTTAACCGAGCCATTCTGGGGGGCGACTGGAATAGTGTGAAAAGGGGGTGAGGGACATAGAGCCTAGAGGTACACCCACAAATTTTGAAGGTACAAAGGAGGTGTGCGCGGTGGGAGTAGTGGATATGGTAGGTTGTGGTAGCGAATTTGTAAATATACATATAGTAGAGGTGCACATGAGGAAGATTGGATGGGTTTTTATGTATCAAAGGTAGTTGAGGTGGAGAAGGTGGAGTGTGGATGCTGGGGGGGTTCAAAGTGGAAAGGGAAAGGGTGCTAATGGATTTGGGGGAAAATACAAACGACAAGGGTTTCAAGCTTTACGGTTGAGGAGTGGTATGGATGAGGTCCATGGAGACAGGGTGTCGGAGGTGGTTTTGAAAAACTTTAGGAGAAGGAGGGAGGTGATGACAATGGGGTGGATTATAGAGGATGATAAGATGGGGGTTTTGAGGGGGGTTTGTCTTAAACACAACTGAGGCAATAGGCAGGTATGGGAAGTATGGTTTGCAAAAAATTGAGGAGGAGGCAGACTTTCACGGGATGAAAGGGGTTTCTGGGAAGTATTGATGAGAGAGTGAGCAGCGAGGAGAAGAGGGAGCTAGAAGGTGACATCACTGGGGAGGAAGTGTGGAATGCAGTAAAAAGTTTAAGGATAGGGAAAAAATGCCGGGGTTGATGGTCTTCCTGGGGAATTGTATGTTAGGTTTTGGGACGTGTTGAGAGAGGTGTGGTTAAGGCCTTTAATGATATAAAAGGGGGAAGGGGGTTATGGAGGATTTAGTTCGTACGGGAGTGGTAGTGTTAGTGCTGAAGAAGGGGATGACGCGGGGAAGCTTTAAAGATTTTAGGTGATTGTATTAATGAGTACGGATTACAAGATTTACGCAAAAATCCCGCCAAATGGGTTTAAAAAAGAGGAGGGGGATTTGGAGAGGAGGTAGTAGGAGGGGGGAAAAAATTGTAAGGAGGAGGCAGTTTTTAGGATTCAGGTAAATGGTAAATTGGGGTGGGCTGTGAATATGGGGATGGGTATTAGGCAAGGTTGTCCACTATCACAGATATTATCTGCTATTCTGCAGGACCCTTTTTTTTAGGTTGGTTGAGGGTTTGGAAGGGACACATGAAAAGACAGAGACCAAATGTACAGATATTATTAGATATGTACATGATACAACTCTTTTAATACATACGGAAGGAGGTTTGAGGTGGATAAGTGAGGTGGTTGGTAGGTTCTGTTTACTAACAGGTATAAGGGTGAATAGAAGCAAGTGGTTATTGTTGGAGGTGGGAAGGTGGGTAGGGGGTCCATAAGAGGTACGGGATATATGGAAGTGTGTGAATGAATTGAAGGTGTGTGGGATAGTGCTCAGTAATGATTTAGAGAGGGCCCGAGGTGAATTTTAGGGAGGTGTGAACGGTGTCTTGGCCAGGATGGGGGTTGGGGTGCCATAGAGATCACTCTTTTACAAAGAGTGATAGTAGTTAATGTTTTAATATATAGCAAACTTTGGTTCAGGGCAGGGTTTTTTCCCCTTTTGGAGGAGGATATTTGTAGGCTGGAAAAGGGTGTTATGCAATTCGTGTGGGCGAAGGAAAGGCATTGGCTCAGTAAGGCAGTGGTAGAAACTCGTGTAAAGTGGGGTGGTTTGGGGTTGGTGGGCCCTTTTAGGAGAAGATTGAGAAGTGTGTTTTTTGAAGCAGCAATTTTTATTGATGGGAGGAACAGGGGGTAGGAAAAAAGGTGGAGTGATGAAAGAGGTGCGAAAGGTGGGAAAAAAGGGGTGAAAGAATTGATAGAATATAAGAGTATCCTTCGGTTTTGTTGGTGGCTAGGGAACCTGAGAGTAAAATTGTGTAGGTTGGATGTGATCGGAGGAGGGAAGGTAGTGGGTCAAGGGGAAGTTTTGGGGGCCAAAAATGAGTGGAAGAGCATTTGGGAATGGTTGAGGATAGTTAGGGGGCACCGAGGGTTAGAGAAGTGGGCTACAGGTTTTTCCATGGATACTGGCGTCGAGGAGTCTTTTATATGTGATGGGGTTAGTGAAGGATGGGGAATGTCTTAAGTGTGGGGAGGGGGAGACAGCGTTTCATGCAGTATATTTCGTGAAAGTTTGGGTTTAGTCAGAGTATGGATGGATAGGGTTTTGGTAGTAGGAGGAGGGAAAGTGTCGGTTTTAAAAGCCCTAAGTTTGGAGCTGGGGTGATCTCTCGGAAGGCGTACGTAAGGGTATAACCTATATCATGCTGGATTACATTTATAAGACTTGGATGATGAGGGTGAAAGGGCTGTTTTAATTAAGGCTTTAGCGGCGGAGTTTGTTAGAACAAAATTGAGGAATAGGGGGATTTATGGTAGTGGAAGTGGGTCACAGTTTTTCCTGAAGTTTACAGGGAAATGATGGTGGGAGGTTTTTTTACGGTTGAGAGGGAGCAAGTAGAAGAGTGGGTGGGTAGGGGTGGGGAATGGTAGGAAGGTGCGTGGGTAGGGGTGGGGAATGGTAGGAAGGTGTGTGGCGTGTAAGGTTTCAGGTTAGGAGTTTTTAGTTTTCGTAATTAGCCGTGGAGCTTAGGGTTTAAAGGGGAAGGGTACGTTTTTAAGTTCCCCTTTTGTCTGGTTTTTTTTTGTTTGCTACCGTTTTTTTTTTTTTGGGGGCAGAGGTGATTTTCCTTTTTGGCTGCGTTTTCAGTGGTGAGGGCAGAGGTTTTTATAATTTTGTTTTGTCAGTGTAGCAGATGAAAGTGTTATAGAAAAGATGTCGTTATTTTGACCATTACAGTGAAATGTGAGGTGCCTACCAAGGGTAGAGGTGGTTATTGTACCGTTGTGTGGACAAATTCAAGTTTTGCAGGTGGAGCTTTCTGTTATATTTTGTAATATTAAGAAGAATATAGGGTTTATGATTTTTTTTGGTATGTTTCATGTACATATGGATATGTCCACCTGTTTGTTAGGGGTGTACTGATGTATTATTTTTTCTTTAAGTGTGAGGTGATGCAGGATTTTGCTGGAGTTTGGGGAAATTTTTTGTTATTAACATTTTGTCTTTGTATCATTTATGGGATGTAATAACGTTATCATTAGTTGTTTTATGTTTAGTTTTTCTGTTCGAGTAGGTATTGTGGTGATTTTGGTAGTGCCTTTGGTCACTCCATTCTGTGATTTTCTGTTTGTAACGAGATATCTGTCTCGTTTAAAAAATTTTGTACTGTGTGGTTTTATGTAGGGCACTATAATACTTAGAGTATATGTAGGGTTATGTAGGTAATGGGATCATGTTTTGGATATTAATGGATTAGGATTGAATTTTTAAAAGGTTTAAAATTATGAGATAAATATTTACTTATCACCTAATGTTAATGAGTTATAAAAATATAATACAATAATGACATCATATTTTGGATTAGGTTTATTTTCCCATTTCAATGTTTAGCAAGGTTGGGATAAGGTTTCATCATGTTTTTGCGAATATTTTACTATGTTTTCCATACTTCGTCTTTTATGAGACATAATTTTTTGTAACTTTTGAGATAGAAGTGGTTTTGTACAAACACTTTCACTGTCAGTGGTGTTTGACAGTGGGAGGTTCTTTCCTTTCCATATTTTTTGGTAGGGTGGTTGCCAATAAGATGAAGAAGCAGACAGGGGTTTTTATACTGTGATGCATATGTCATGATTGTATGTTTGATTACTCTGGTACTTAGTTTTCTTTGTAATTATTTTATAGTTGTGGTATGTTTAGCGTACGTTGTGGCAATGTATGTATTGTGCTACTTTTGTTAGATTTGATTTTTTCCTTTTTGTAAGTGATAACCTGTTATGTCATATGTTATGTCGAATGACAGAACGTTGTTCATGCAGTCATATGGTTATGTACAAAAGGGTTTTTAAATAAAATATAAAAAAATCATTGTGTGTTTTGGGGAGTATGAAGGAGGAGGGGGGAGCAAGGTGAGGGATGACGATGATTATGACTTTCTGATGTAGGTATGTAAGGGTGAGTGCTTGGTGGTGGGGGGGGGGGTTTAAATGTAGGGGGAATAGCATCGGGTTTTCTCAGAGTCACTATGAACATGGTAAGGCATAGGTTTAGTGCTTTTGTTTATAAATATGTATGTTTTTTTCATTGTTTGTAGTAATCCACTTGGTTTCACCACGGGTTAACGTAGAGCTTGCCTAAAAGGATCACTGGCAAAGAGTGATGGATATATGGAGTTTGGTTATGTGGGTATCTTTTCAGATGTGGCCTTGATAAGAGTAGTAGGGTGGGCAGTATATTTTAATTTTTATGTTATGGCATCGGGTTTACTATTTATTTCGATGCCTATTAACATCTCAATAATTTAATTGTTAATTGTGTTAGGGATTATTGTTATGTATTTGTTTGTTCTATTGGGGTCTTGGTGATCCTTTTTGTATGGTATACAAATGGTTTGGGTGTATAGGCTTACTTGTATATGTTAGTGTATCAAGTTAGAATCATAGGGGGATGGTTTACAATTTAGGGTGTGTACTGGGGGGTTATGGTATCAGGGTTGGCTACCTGGTTTGGGAAAAACAGTGCTTCAGGTACAGGGATTGTACTAAGTGCAGACATGATATAGGAGGGAGATAAAATGTACATATGTTAGTATGTGTTGCTTATATAACCCTATGTCTGGGGAAACTTAAAATTTTTAGGGATCCCAATTTGGGAAAAGATCCTGATCTATTAGTTCTGGGGTAGTGCATTAAATGGCAGGTCCTGATTGATGGGTCATGGTGTTTTCATAATAATAACTCATAAGGATATGTCCGGCTATTGTATAATGTGAATTTTCAATCAACGTTACTTAGTAACGTTGAGGCGATGCTGTTACTTATTGTGAAAAGTTTATGATAGCTTATTCAATTTCCCAAAAAATTTTGGTCAATTGTACAATTGTATATTGTCATACATATGATTGTTTTTAAGCCTTTGGGGCCCTTTTGTGTTTTTACATAGCTGTAATTGATGCGGATGTGCAAATTGTGTAGAGGTATGGTACTGATCCATAGTGTTTATCTGTGATCAACAATTTATTAGATATCAAGGGGGTGTATAAGGTCATTGTGACCCCAATTGATCCCTATTTTGGGGGGGGGATGGGAATTTTGGTAGCTGGAAGGTTCCAGGGGTGGTTACCAAACAGGGTATTATGTATGGTGTTTATATCAGGTGTTCCTGTGTGTACGTATATAGCTGATGTAAGCGACTGGGAATTTGTCATATATAAAAAGGATGTATAACATTTGAAATGTATTAGTTGATAACAATTATATTGTGTAGGGATAAACCCATATAATGGGGGAGATTGTTAAGGTTTTATTGAGATATGGTTAAGTATGTTCACCTTATTGTTGTAGGAGTTATACGGATATAAGGGTGTCAGGCCTATGGTCTCAATTATTATGTGTCATATGTCTGATGATGTATTTTGTTTTAATAAAATAAAAAAAAAATCATGGCTGGGTGCCAATTTGCCCTTTTTTTACTAATTATGCAAAGTTGGATTTTTTTAAAAATTAAAATCAAACATTTTTTGATAATTCCAAAGAACCCTTTAGGATTAGTGCTTTACTCTGATTAAAATATAATAATTGCGAATGACATCAATCTTCAATATCTGATCCATCGAATTTAATGGAGGGATCTTCATCGCTATAGGCCATGTAAGTATATATATATATATATATATATATATATATATATATATATATATATATATATATATATATATATATATATATACGTATATATATATATATATAAGAACCACTATGAAAAAAAGAAAGCGCCGTGCCCATCATATCAAGGAACAAAGGAAACGTGAGAAGAAGGCTTGGAAGAATACACCACAGTCACTTTCACACTAACAAGACAACACCCACAGTAGCGTAACACTCACTTGTGAAGGAACATAAGAGGACTGACTCCCAAGAATTAGATTATTTCCATTATCAATATCTTCCCAATTTAAAAAGAATCCAATTTATAAAAAAACCAAAAGAAATATTCAATTATTAAAACTGCTTTAATGAAACATGTTTCCCATTATATTCCCCAACCATCCAATTGATTTTCAAAATGCTGAGAAGGTTGTATCAACAAGTCCATGGTTGGGGGAAAATATAATAGAATTGTTTCATTAAAAGATTTTTAAAAATTTGAATATTTCTTTTTTTTTAATAAATTGGATTCTTTTATAAAAAAAAATTTTGGGAAGAATTTAATGATAAATTGACTACCTTTTATTTTTTGGGAAGGTTTCAGGCCCTTTTCTTATTTTCCCTCTTCAATTCGTGTTACCTACTTGAGGTGTTTTTGGGTTAGGTGATTGACTTATTATTTCCCCCCATCTTCACTTTTTTTTATATTCCTTGATAAGGGATATCAAAACCCTTTTTAATTCTTCTTTTTTTCATAGTGGTTTTTTTATATTTTGATATCACCTGTTACTGTGATCTTTTGATATATATATATATATATATATATATATATATATATATATATATATATATATATATATATATATATATATATATATATATTCAATAATAGATAACTCTTTTTCCTGATTTTTTAAAACTTGGGTTGATTTTTTTTCCTTGGAAAACACATATTTGATGTTATGTTGTTTGGGTTTAAAAAGTGTCAATGTTATTTATCAAATTGGTTTCTGTTAAAAATGAAGAAGAAGAAATAAATAAATAATTAATATCTGTTTTCTAAAAAAAATTACAAGGTATACAAGCCATGATGATGCTACAAACGAGTATTCCACCGGATAAGTGGAAAATGCAATGAAATGCGTGTTTACTAAGCGGAGTCAAGTCGTTAGTTTAAAAATTTTAGAACAATTAGCCTAGTATCCATTGTAGGAATGTTAATAAATTAATAACTCAAAGAATTTTTAACAATGACAGAAAAAAATTGATCAGCGAGTTTCAGGACGGTTTAACAAAGTGGTGTAACGAACACTGGTCAGTGAGATAAATCCCAATGAAGATTAAAAAAAAACGGTTGGTCATATACCCGCCTCCCGCTGGGTCCTCTAAACAAAAACAAAGCAATGAGGAGGTCAGGGTAATCTCTGGAAAGTGAGAAGGTAGAACGTTCACAGCGGCGAGATTTCATATTTACTTGCCTTTTATGGTATTGTTGGAGGTTTCTGGGAGATTCAACTTGGGTGATGCTAAATGACAGTCCATCTCTATACCATTGCCCAATATCTACCTAATAAGATTGTCTCCCAAACCCCCCACATATGTGACTGTTTTAAAATTTAAAAACACCCCGTCCATACGCCGTTTTGGGGGAACCACCAGACGTACAAACCAGGGGAAAAAAAACTCCTTTTAACGAATGGAAACCCGACGTTTTAACAATCCACAAGTTTTCGGAATTAAATTTGGGCTGTTAAATACCATCCATTGTTATACCACTGGACCAATACTTGTCTAATAAACTCTTCTTCAACCAATCAAATTCTGTGACTACCATCTGCAACCGTTTGAGTAGTTCTGGGGGGTTGATGTCCCCGCTTTCATTGCTATGTAACCTGGGGATTAATTCGTTCATCAGTTACAGAAATCAGGTTCTGATTTTTGATGGGTCCCCGAGTTGAGAATATACCTGCCTGATGAGGCGTACTATTTCATTTTTTGTTGCCTCTGTGTGTTTTTGGCCCCCCTTTCCTGTTCATGCGTTCTGATGTATCTCCAGTCATTTCTGGATCCTTCATTATCGTGAAGGTCTCTGGGGCGTCATGTATCCGTCGATGTCTTGTTAATGGTCCATATGGTCCCGAATCTTAGAGTGAGGGGTTCCATCGGAGGCATCAAGTGTAGCGCTGGATGATTAAGCAGTGAAGGAGGATTTGGAAAAATTGTTTTTTTAAAACATATCCGTTTGAGTTACCGCACTGGAACCCCCCCCAATGCAAAAGGTTGGGGGCAAGGGTTTTTTCTCATGTAAGTCTATAGCAATCACACTCCCAAACTGATCTAAACATTAATTTTATTTGCATTTCTTTAAGATACAGGATACAGCTATTCCTGTGGTGTAAATTAAATGTTTGTTTTATTTTATTTTCTAGACCACTTTTTTATGCCCCGTGCGACTGTACTGCTAAATGTCAGAATAATAATTTCTAATTCACTAAAATTCTTATTTTTTTATATTTTTTGGGGAAAAATTTATCTTCATTTAACTACTGGGGAAATTTTCTCATATTATATAATACATTAGAAAATAATAAAGAAACAGTTATTAAGGGGCAGGTTGTAAATGATATATTTTTTTAAAAATTTTAATAATTTTTTAGTTTCTAAAATATTGATATAACACCAAATTAATCATACACTGACTTTAACACAACTATTAAGGGAAAATTTTAAAATTTTTTTGGGCTTTTCAATCTTAACATTATACATACCAAAAACCACACCCTAACATAATAAAAATCAGCACATTTCTTTACAATCCACCTCCATTACACCGAAATAAACAACCTATATATGCAAAACACTCATTAATACAAAACAGTACATGAAAATCTAAACCCCCCCAGGGTATCTTTCCCAGATGTACCCCAATCCCCCACCCACAACCACCCAAAGCACCCTACATATTTTGGTTTTTTA
>WNWK01034637.1:0-20332 GCA_009830355.1 Cherax destructor
AAAGTTATTTACAGCTGACTCATTATGTAGTCTGAAGGTAACTTTTGTAATATCTAGGGCAATTTACCAAGATTAGTTATGAGAAAGGTCGGATAGTGGTCTGTGGTGTTGTCTGTGATGATGCCTGATTTTAGAGGGGCTATAGTATTAGTCAGATGTGGTCTAGTAATGAGGTACTAGTCTCGGAGATTCTTGTAGGTTTTTATATTGTTGGTAGTAACAAGCAGTTGCTCAAAGTGTTTGTGAATTCTGTTACTTGTGGGTCCTGGTCATGTAGGAGATTTATATTGAAGTCTCCTGTGAGCAGCAAATGGTCTTTGTTCATGTGTGCATCAGTTATTAGGTTACCTAGTTTTTCACTAAAATGGTGAATGTTTGACTGTGGTAATCTGTAGATGTTTATCACTGTGAGGGGTTTTTGCAGGTCTTTTGATTTAAATTTAGCTATAATATATTCTCCATGCTCATCCCTTATGCAAGAGTTATTGATACATTCAAGTTGATCTGAGTAATATATAGCTATTCCACCCCCTCGCTGATCTGTCCTACAATTGTGAATGGCTGTGTAACCTGGGATGGCATAGACATCTGTAGTATCAGGCTTCAGCCAGGTCTCAGTGAGTGTGATGATTGACATATTGGTCTGGAGGGATTGGAGTAGTGCTGTGAGGTCATCATAATGTTTGCTCAAAGATCTAACATTGTAATTGAAGATAGTTATGTTATTGTTGGCTCTGAGTAATGTCTTTGCTTGATCTGCTGTGTAATAGTTGCAGTTGCTGTTGGAATCATGTAAGTCATTTAATAATAGGTTGATATCAGGATCAATTCCTGTAATCATAAGATTTGATGTGATTCTATAACTAGACCTGAGAAGAATAGATAATACTAAACTTAATAATATGGTACTAGATTAAATTCTTAGGAACTATTTGATTATTACAAATTTTTAATAAGAGTTTGTAGAGATACAGGGTATTTGACAGAGTTATTGGCACGTGAATTTGTACCTTAGTCAATTTATACAAATGCAATTAATTGAACTATGGTAGTTTACTAAAGCTGGGAATAAAGGAGCTAGGGAAAATGATAGCAAACAATGAAAGCTTATGAAACACGATTTTTACGAAATATGAGCCTTACGAAACTCGGGGGTCCACTGTATAATATTGTAAGTGCTTTTGTAAGTGTATTTTTGGGGGTCTGAAATGGACTAACCTACTTGACATTATTTCTTAACCCTTAAACTGTCCACACGTAGATATATGTTCACTCAGTGTGAACATGTGTGTTTGTGACAGTATGATTACTAATTCAGTAACAAATATTTGTGTCTAAACAAGAATTGGCAATGAAATGAATAGATCTGCATCAAAACATTATTATCATAGGATGAAAACAACAGAAAATGGAAAAAAAATGGAAAAAAACGATAAATGTTTCTTGTTTCTGCAAGCGGCAGTGCTCCATGTTGCCAACACCACATCATTTAGCACCAACTTCACGGGCTTATATCTCGGTAAGTACTGGCCCTAAAATGTTTTTTTTAGCCTATCCTATTTATAAAAATGTGCTCTTCATTTTTAGAAAAAAAAAAAAAATTATTTTTTCAAAATATTCGGTCACTTTCGCGAGTGAACATATATCTACGTGTGGACAGTTTAAGGGTTAAGAAATAATGTCAAGTAGGTTAGTCCATTTCAGACCCCCAAAAATACACTTACAAAAGCACTTACAATACCCCCGAGTATCGTAAGGCTCATATTTCGTAAAAATCGTGTTTCATAAGCTTTTTTCGATTTCGTGTATCGTAAAATCCCTCGTGGTTCGTAATGTATTAGACCTGTCCACCTGCTCCGCGCCTGCACAGGACGCCCGCCAGTGAAGCGTTGTTTACCATTGAGAGAACATTACCCAGTGCACTCTTTCAAACATTCACAATGCATTTGGTGTCTTTTTTGGTGGTTTAGTGATTGTCACTGTGAAATAAGTCACCATGGATCCAAAGAAGCTTCCTAGTGGCACCCCTATGGTAAAGAAAGTGAGGAACACCATCGAACTGAAGAAAGAGATTATAGAAAAATATGAGAGTGGCGTACGTCTGAGTGAGCTTGCCAGGATGTACAAGAAAACCCCATCTACTATCAGCTCTATCCTGGCAAAGAGAAATGAGATCAAGGAAGCTAATGTTGCAAAAGGGGTTGATATGTTAACGAAAAATAGATCGAAAACAGTGGATGAGGTTGAGAAGTTATTGGAGGTGTGGATCATTGAAAAACAGATAGCGGGTGATAGTATTTCCACGTTAATAATTTGTGAAAAGACAAGGAAGTTGCACGCAGATCTTGTCAAGACAATGCCTGGAACCAGTGGTGAGGCGAGTGATTTTAAAGCCAGCAAAGGCTGGTTTGAGAGGTTTAAGAAACGTAGTGGCATACACAGTGTTGTGAGGCATGGTGAGGCAGCCAGCTCAGACAAACGTGCAGCTGAAAAGTTTATGAGTGAATTCCAGGGGTCCGTAGAGGCTGAACAATTCCTCCCCAACAAGTGTTTAATTGTGATGAAACAGGCCTGTTTTGGAAGAAAATGCCAAACAGGACCTTCATTACTCAGGAGGAAAAGGCACAGCCAGGACACAAGCCTATGAAAGACAGGCTAACTCTTATGATGTGTGCCAATGCCAGTGGTGATTTTAAAGTGAAGCCTTTACTGGTGTATCACTCAGAAAATCCCAGAGCCTTCAAGAAACACAGTGTTGACAAGAATAAATTGTGCGTGCATTGGAAGGCTAACACCAAGGCATGGGTCACTACGGAGATTTTCAAGGAATGGGTGACTGGAGTGTTTGGCCCTAGTGTGAAGAAATACCTCCTGGAAAAGAAATTGCCACTCAAGTGCCTCCTGGTACTGGACAATGCTCCTGCTCATCCTCACAACTTGCAAGAGTTGTTGCCTGACAACTTAAATTTCATCAGAGTGAAGTTCTTGCCTCCTAACACCACTCCTCTCATCCAGCCCATGGACCAGCAGGTCATTGCAAACTTCAAGAAACTATACACCAAAGCAGTGTTTCAGAAGTGCTTTAATGTGACCTCAGACACTGAATTGACCCTAAGAGAGTTCTGGAAAGATCACTTCAATATCGTGCATTGCATAGGCCTTATAGGTAAGGCTTGGGAGGGAGTGACTTCCAGGACTTTGAACTCTGCTTGGAGACCACTGTGGCCGGATTGTGTTGAAAAGAGGGATTTTGAAGGATTTGAGGCTGACCCTGACCCTGACGACCCTGTGCCTGTTGTGGAAGATATTGTGGCATTGGGGAACAGCCTGGGGTTGGAGGTGAGTGGTGAGGATGTGGAAGAGTTGGTGGAGAAGAACAGGGTAGAGCTAACAACTGAAGAGCTGCAAGAGCTTCATCTGGAAAAGCAACAGACCACAGCTGAGGTTATTGCTTCAAAGGAGGAGGGAGAGAGAGAGAAGGAGGTGCCTTCTTCAGTGCTTAAGGAGATGTGTACAAAGTGGAATGAGTTGCAGACATTTGTTGAAAGACACCAACCTAAGCAAGCTGAAATGAGCCTTCTGTGCAACCACTTCAGTGACAGAGCCATGTTGTACTTCAGGAAAGTGTTGAAGAGTCGCCAGAAACAGAGGACTGTGGACAGTTACTTCACCAGGCAGGGGTCTAGTGACTCTCAAGCTGGTCCTAGTGGCATTAAAAGACCAAGAAGGGAAGTAACCCCAGAGAGGGACTTGTTACCTGAAGTCCTTTTGGAGGGGGATTCCCCATCCAACCACTAACTCCCTGCCCCTGCCATCATCCCTATCTTCCAGATGCCTTCAACTCTTCAATAAAGGTAAGTATATATGTATATACATATATATATATATATATATATATATATACATGAATATACATATATATATATATGTATGTATATACATATATAAATATATACATATATATGTATATACATATATATATATACATATATATATATATACATATATATACATATATATATATATACATATATATATACATATATATATATACATATATATATGTCGTGCCGATTAGGTAAAACTTGCGATTTTGGCTTAAATAGCAACGCTCTTCTTGCCATATAAGACAAGCGAAAATTTGTGTATGCAATAATTTCGCCAAAATCATTCTGAACATAACGAAAAAAACATATTTCATTGTGTTTGTTTATTATTAAATTAATGTTAACGTATCTAAAATATATTTAGTTGGGTTAGGCTAAATTAAATTGCGCTTGTTGTAATAAGGTTAGGTAGGTTTTCAAAGTTTCTCTTGGTACAAAATTATAAATTCTTACATTAACATAAATGAAAAAAATATATCTTTAAACGTATAAGAGAAAATTTTAGAAAGGACTTAATTTTAGATGAGTTCTTGCTAATTGACCAGTTTTACCTAACCGTCCGACTTCGTCTGGAAAGTCAGTAGAAGCTAAGTCTTTCTCTTCTACTGGTGGAATAGACTGGTCCAGTGGAGTGGATGGATCCTCCCCGGTTGAAATAGCACCGACCCACTGGTCAGGTGGCAACTCATCCTCAACCCGAATAGGGTAAGGGTAGTGAACAAGATCAACAATGATTGTATTGGCTCTGAGTCGAACACTGTGACCCAAGGTATTAGCGACAAGTATAAATATCTTACTGTCTTGGACAGTATGTAAAGATGGCTCAACAAATAAACCCTTCACTCTGCAGGAATTACTGTCAACTAGGACATTGTCACCATCTGGAACATGGGGGACAACAACAGACACTCTAGTGAGGGCACTAGCTGCTACAGAGGTATCTTTCTGCAGACGGCACGTGACGTCCACAAGAGATGGCATTACTAATTTCAAATAGGTGTTTTCCGACAAGGCGTCCCCTGTGGAGAAACTACTACTTGAATTAGTCGGCATTGCCGAGATAGACTCAGTACTCAAGGCGGTCCGGGATACCTCCCGTACCTGAGTAGGCTGGGCACTATCTTGCATGTCTAAATTTGTTGAGGGTGGAACACAGACTTGAGTGACAGAATTTCCAGTGCCTGGCCGCTTGCAACGCTACTAGGTAACATATCGGCTTGCAAGTACTTAATCCGGTCTGTAAACTCTGCAGCTGTATGGCAGACCTCGGATCCCAGTTGATAACCCCAAAATGGCACAACTAGGTCATCGATTTCTGCCTGCCATCGGTAAGGATCAAGCACAATTCGGAAATCTCTCATGGCAGCAAATCCGATTAGAAGGTCACCAGGGAAACTAATCTTATCAACGACAAGGAAAGAAGTGGTTAATTCTCTACCTTGGATAAAGAAGGTAAGAGTAGTCCGACCTCTGACACGTAATGGAGAACCCGCAACACCACGAAGGGTGGACACACGAGCTGGTTCTATGAGAAGGACATGTTTTAGCTGCTTATCTCTAAACAAACTAGACCTGATGATATTGACTTGTGCTCCAGAATCTATAAACACCTGGACGGGTGCACCATACACGGATCCTTCTACTAAGGGACCCATATTTGCACTGGAACTAATATGCAAACAAGATGGCGGATTATCATCAGTAAAAGTTTGTTCCACCCCGTCTCCAAAAGTATCATCTTCCACTACTGGAATTTCATCAAAATCCTCAATTATCTTTCTACAGAACAGTCCATCAGTTATTGGAGTTTCATCCAACCTTCCATCGAGATCACAGAGCCTCCAAGGAATTCTGGATGGGGATGGAGTACTCCGTATCTCCTACTGTCACCACGGGTCGGTCTGATTGGGACGCTCGGATTCCCCCGAGTTCACAAACTTTACTTGGTTCTGGTTATTAGTCTGAGAACCACGGCCTCTATTACCTCTTCTACTTCTACTGTATGAGCGACCACGGAAGGATCTGGAATACCCGCGGTTATTTAAGGCATTACACTCGGAAGTATCATGGCCAGCTATCTGGTGATAAGTGCAATAAGGTAAGTCTGGATAGGGCTCTTCGACAGTGCGACGTTTCTTAGAGGCATTGTCAGGACAGTTTATTGCAATATGACCTCTGTAACCACAGTTGTAACAGATACATCTGCTGTGGTCACTATAGGTACTACGGTTACTATGAGCGTACTGACTTTTCACACTCCCTTTGGAAGAAGAACGGGAATGATAGTTACTAGGGCCTTGCCGTGTTGCACAAACGACAGGGGCGTTTGAGTGCTGAGGATGTAAAGAATGCCCAAAGAACAGATCCCTTGTGGTCTGGTGTGACTCGATTCCTGCTACAGGAAGACCTTATTCTTACTGTGAAGCCACCAGCACCTATCAGTGACTTTGTTATGAACCAAGAATTACTGTATCGCGTAACCGAGCTGGGAACGCCTAGTAGACGGGCATACCAGTTAGTAATTCCTCAGTCACTAGTAAAAGTAGCTTTACAGCTAATTCACGATGCCCAGGTGTTGCACACCCTGGTATGGACCGTTCGATTAAACAAGCAAGATTGAAGTACTTTTGGCCTCGTATGGCAACTGATATTACCAGTATGTTAGAAGTGTAGGTGTTTGTATGAAACACAAGGTAATATCAACGGTCCCAATCCTATCCAGATGTATCCCACTACTAGTGAGCCATGGGAAAGAGTTGCAATAGATCTGCTAACTAATTTTCAATGTACAACGCAAGGCAATAAACATCTGTGTGTGATGGTCGATCATTTCACCAGATATTGTGAGTTAGTTCCTATTCCAGACAAGACTGCCGAGACAGTAGCTAAAGCGTTTAAGGAACGTATAATATGTAGACACACCACTCCTAAATCCTTAGTATCCGATAATGGAGGTGAATTTTGCAACGAGATTCTAGAAAACCTATGTGCCTTGTATAAGATTACTAAATCTACCATTGTTCCACACCATCCTGCCAGCAATGGTTTAGCAGAAAGAACTAATAAAAAGTACTCGATGTCTTGAGAGCCACTGTTAATCCCAATAGTTCAACCTGGGATGAAGTTATACCTGATGTTCAATGTGCTATAAATTCTGCTTTCAATGCTTCTATAGGTGATACGCCATTACGCCTTGTATGGTGTGGACAAGCGTTTGCCTTATGAGTTGTTATATTCTAATCCAAAACCGTCGTATAACCCTGATGATTTCATAGCAACTCGTACCAGCCAAGCTCAGAGTGTTTTCAGAAGAATCCGTGAAACACTTCATAAGTCAACAGCAGAATTTACTAGAGTAACTAATACTAAAGCCAAACCGACTAAAGTTCAAGTAGGGTCCAGAGTCATGTTGTTCAACTTTAACAAAACTTCAGCAATGCCTAAATTAGACCAAAAGTTTGTTGGCCCATATCGAGTAGTTGAACATATCAAGGGCAATAAGTATAAAGTTAGAGAACTTAGTACGGGTAAGTGTAAAGAATCACATTTAGATCATATGAAGTTAGTATGTGACGAAGACGAAGCCCTGACAACCAGACTGTTGTGACTGACAATGATAATCCGTCTGACCCGTACCTTCAACTTCTAGTAGTGAGTCAGAGGAACAACCTGATTGTCGTTACTCCTTGCGTACACGACAAGTGTTGAGAAACCCCCAAGTATCATTTGTTGATATCAGTGTAGATCATCCTCAATCAGAAGTTGAGTTACCTACTGTAACAGAGTTTGATCCACCCAGAGATGATAACCATTCTGCATATGTAAATCTTACCCTAGCAGAGTTGGGGTTAAATGTAAATAGACTGTACAATTAGATGATTGAGTTAAGAGAAATTGTCGACTGTGTGTTTTGTTACTAAGTGTTCAATATCTAGAATTTTTTTTTGTGTGTTCATGTTCCCTACGAGTTCTGAGTTTTAACAGTTGACCGTGCTAGCCGAGTCTCTCTTTTCTGTTGAAACTTCTTCCTTGTAAATATATTTATTCTTCCTCAGAACCCGCTGAGTGCATGAATACAGATTGATCGATCAAATTTGCAAATTGAAATTGTTATATGTATATATAATGTTTATATCTAGATCCATTAACATTCTCTTAAGTACTGTTAACTCAAGAAGTGCGAGAGTAAGATTAATCTTGATTAGTTCCAAGTTATAATGTGTTTGCTATTGTATAGATTCACCCAGTACCACCTGTCTGTTCAGCCTATAGAGTTGTATAGTATGCCGAGACGTCATACGATAACATGGCCGAGCTGTCGTGTCAGTATCATATGTACACTTGTGTAGTGTACCAGCATTCAGCATAGTTATACAGCGGGTCCCTTTGCTTGTGACGTCACGATACCCGCTGACGTCAGAGGCTCAGCGCATGTGCATAGTCTCACATAGGCGTACCCTCTCACTAGCGACAGACCTACGAGCTAGATGGACGGTGGCTGGGCTCCCCCCAACTCATACTGTAAATATACCGTAACCATCCAACAAGGAGTATCTTTGACCACCTATATATCTCTCCCAAGACCCACACGACACATTTACATTTACCCCTGGCACCCCAAATTTACCTACTACTCCCTCCACAACATTTTTACCCACTTTAGCATTAAGATCCCCAACCACAATTACTCTCTCACTTGGTTCAAAACTCCCCACACACTCACTCAACATTTCCCAAAATCTCTCTCTCTCCTCTACACTTCTCTCTTCTCCAGGTGCATAAACACTTACTATAACCCCCTTTTCACATCCAACCTTTATTTTACTCCATATAATCCTTGAATTTATACATTTATATTCCTTCTTTACCTGCTATAACTGATTACTAAACATTATTGCCACTCCTTCTTTAGCTCTAACTCTATTTGAAACCCCTGACCTAATCCCATTTATTTCTCCCCACTGAAACTCTCCTACCCCCTTCAGCTTTGTCTCACTTAAAGCCAGGACATCCAGCTTTTTTTCATTCATAACATCTACAATCATCTCTTTCTTATCATTCGCACAACATCCACGCACATTCAAACATCCCACTTTGACGGTTTTCTTCTTTTTCTTTTTAGTAAGCTATACAGGAAAAGGGGTTACTAGCCCATTGTTCCCGGCATTTTAGTTGACTTTTACGACACGCATGGCTTACGGAGGAAAGATTCTTATTCCACTTCCCCATGGATATGAAAGGAAAAGCAATAAGAACAAGAACTATTAAGATAAAATCAAAGAAAACTCAGATGAGTGTGTATACATAAACGTGTACATGTTTGCGTAGCGTGACCTAAGTGTAAGTAGAAGTAGCAAGACGTACCTGAAATCTTGCATGTTTATGAGACAGAAAAAAGACACCAGCAATCCTACCATCATGTAAAACAGTTTCAGGTTTCTGTTTCACAGTCACCTGGCAGGATGGTAGTACCTCCCTGGATGGTTGCTGTCTACCAACCTATTATTATTATAATTGGTATTATTATTATTACAAGTTATTATTATTTTTATATAATCATAATAAAAAGAAGTGCTAAACCTACAAGCTATAGATAGAATGAAGGCATACGAAAGGAATATTTTTGAACAGTTATCCCCCAGTAACTGGTGTATGACTAGAGAAAACGTAATTCTTCCGACACTCCTACAAACCGCTTGGTAAACAAATCTCATATTTATGTCAATTTTTATACTGTGGGTGTATGTATTGTGTATGTTACGTAGCATGTTTATTATAAAATTTTGAAAAAAATGTCATAGATGGATTAATGGAAATGTCTATATTAACGGAATATACGACATTTAATGTGCCCAAGAGATTATTATATGGCATCAAGAGTAGAGACTCTTAGTGATTTTAATGTGTACCTGCACACCAGTACAGTGTGTAAGTATATTTAGGTACAGGTACACATGAGTATAATTATCAGAGTACATATAAAATATGCAATAACTTTAAAACACTTTGAAATTTTGGAAAATTTCCAGACATAATAGAGAGATGTGCTCACGGAGAATGTAAACAAACCGGGTGGCGCGCACCATATTAGAAAGACCACTCACCGTATAGCAAGTTTTGGTCATAATTTGAAATTGCCACATTAGCGGAACGCCGTAAAGCGGGGCCCTACTTATGTGTTCCTGTACCTAAATAAACTTACACACTAAACTGGCGTGCAGGTACACATTAAAATCACTAAGAGTGTCCCTCTAGTCTTGATGCCATAGTAATAATAATACAGTGGTACCCCGACTTACGATGGTCCCCAAACTCACCCTTTTATGTAAGTTTATTTTTTTAAATGCTTTTGTAAGTGTAATTTTTGGGGTCTAAAAGGACTAGTCTATTTTACATCATTCCTTATGGGGATAAATTCGTTTGGTAATGGCACTTGAACAGCATTCTGGAATGAAAAAATATCGTGTCGGGGTACCACTGTACTAATATGTAATAATAATAATCACTCTTGGGTACATTAAATGTCTTATTTTACATTAATATAGTCATTTTCATTAATCCATCTATGATATCTTCTACAAAATTATAGAAGAAATATGTTACATAGCATATAAACCTGATACATATGCCAACAGTAGAAAAAATTTCACATAAATATGAGATATAGCCGGGCAGAGGAAAAACTTAGGTTTTCTCTGGTCCAACATCAGATAAAACATAAATCAATGCGAGTTTGACCAATTCACTTTTGTTTACAATTCTCGGCACGACTTTTCATCACTTCTGTGTCGTTTATGATGGCATCTAAGTGTAGTTATTAGAAATGAGTAAACTCAGTGAACAAGGTACAGTAATAATAATACCACTCTGGGGCTCTTTAAATATTGAATATTATGCGTGGGTGTGGTCGCCATGCGGGCTACCATACCTGACTTTCTACAAGAAATACTCACCTCTCACCCTACATTAAGACTACAAGAAATACTCACCTCTCACCCTACATTAAGACTACAAGAAATACTCACCTCTCACCCTACATTAAGACTACAAGAAATACTCACCTCTCACCCTACATTAAGACTACAAGAAATACTCACCTCTCACCCTACATTAAGACTACAAGAAATACTCACCTCTCACCCTACATTAAGACTACAAGAAATACTCACCTCTCACCCTACATTAAGACTACAAGAAATACTCACCTCTCACCCTACATTAAGACTACAAGAAATACTCACCTCTCACCCTACATTAAGACTACAAGAAATACTCACCTCTCACCCTACATTAAGACTACAAGAAATACTCACCTCTCACCCTACATTAAGACTACAAGAAATACTCACCTCTCACCCTACATTAAGACTTCACATATTTTAAGGTAAGTAATGAATGTACTGTGTGTGTATTTTACTTTTAATTGTTTTTTAATGCCTAGTTCTACTGTTCTTATATATGTTAGTGTAAACTTGTTATCTGGCATTTTCATTCTTTTATAAGTGCAAAAAATGGCGTTCTGCTTTCCGGCGGTAGACTGGAACCTAACCTGCCGTATAAGTGGGGCCCTACTTTAACTAGCAGAACTACTGTTTAAATCAGACAGTAACTAGCAGAACTACTGTTTAAATCAGACAGTAACTAGCAGAACTACTGTTTAAATCAGACAGTAACTAGCAGAACTACTGTTTAAATCAGACAGTAACTAGCAGAACTACTGTTTAAATCAGACAGTAACTAGCAGAACTACTGTTTAAATCAGACAGTAACTAGCAGAACTACTGTTTAAATTGGACAGTAACTAGCAGAACTACTGTTTAAATCAGACAGTAACTAGCAGAACTAGCAGACATGCTCACCTTGTTATCGATCCTGTACGTGTCCTTGCTGGCGTCGAACTTGATGATGCTGCCTTCGATGCCTTGGAATATAAAGAGAACTTCTCGGATCAGAACTTTCTCTGTTACCTCCATCACCGCTGGAAATTATTATTTTTATCGTTACAATTATTATTATTATTATAATATTCCTCTATATATATATATTGTCTTATAAAATTCCACTATATACAGTCAGTTGTTATATAAAGTTCCATTATATACAGTCAGTTTTATAAAGTTCCACTACATACAGTCAGTTCTTTTATAAAGTTCCACTATATACAGTCAGTTCTTTTACAAAGCTCCACTATACACAGTCAAAAAAATTCATCAGATTCTTAGGTATTTCGGCAGTGTGTCTTCAGTTCTATAGATTAAGCACAAGAAATCGCCCATTCAGCCATGTCAACTGCCTTATTAACCCTTAAACTGTCCACACGTAGATATACGTTCACCTGCGTACTGCCCCGAATATTTTGAAAAAAAAAAAAATCAATTTTTTTTTTTTAAATGAAGAGCACATTTTTATAAACAGAATAGGCTAAAAAAAAATTTTTTGGGCCAGTACTTACCGAGATATAAGCCCGCCAATTTGGTGCTGGATGCTCACCTGACAGCAACATCAAGTCCTGCCGCTTGCAGAAGTATTGCCGATATACTTTTTTTTCTAGTTTTCATTTTAATTTATATAATTTTTATGTTCTGATAATTACAATTTACAATAGTTCCCGTGATTTCATAGCCAATCTTTGTTCTAACACTAATATTATGTACTGAAATAGTACTCAAATAGTCACAATCACACCAACAGATGAACATTTTCGCCTACCTTGGTCATTTACTATTGTCTATAAATATATACAAAGTATTTATAGGTCCAAGCAATGTTTTAGACATCCAGGAGTATATATGAAACTCCTTGAAGAATGGTGTTATGACAATTGCCAGATAACTACTGATAAGGCAGTGACATTGATGAATGAATGTGTGCAGGGAACCCTCGCTCTTTCACTCTGTATCTATCTATCTGTGTCTTTCTGTCTGTCTGTCTATCTATCTATCTATCTATCTGTCTGTCTGTCTGTCTGTCTGTCTGTCTGTCTGTCTGTCTGTCTGTCTGTCTGTCTGTCTGTCTGTCTGTCTGTCTGTCTGTCTGTCTGAATCTGTTTGTCTGTATCTCTGTCTGTGTCTGTCTAGCTCTGCTTATCTGTCTTTCTGTCTGCCTGTGTGCCTAGAGTATATGAAACTCCTTGAAGAATGGTGTGTTGACAAGTGTCAGATAACTCTTGACAGCCCAGTGACATTTGATAAATGTCAGCAGTGCTGGAGGGAACCCTCCCTTTTTCAATGTCTATCTGTCTGCCTGTCTGTCTATCTGTCTATCTGTCTGTCTGTCTGTGTCTGTCTGTCTGTCTGTCTATCTGTCTGTTTGTCAAGCTCTGCTTATTTCTGTCTAACTCTACTTATCTGTCTTTCTGTCTGCCTGTGTGTGTGTGTGTGTGTCTTTCTGTCTGCTTGTCTCAGTCTCAGAGTGCGGCTCGTAAGCCAACAGGTATTATACACAATGCAGAAGTGAAGATGCGTATTACTTGCCAGTCATGCTTATTATGCCTTATCTCTACAAGTATTGTATAGCACTTTGCCTGGAATTTTTGGGTTATCCTAGGTAATTTACACTATGTATAGGACATATAGAGATAGGACATATAGAGAGAGATAGGACTTATAGAGAGAGAGAGATAGGACATATAGAGAGAGATAGGACATATAGAGAGAGAGAGATAGGACATATAGAGAGAGAGAGATAGGACATATAGAGAGAGAGAGATAGGACATATAGAAAGAGAGAGATAGGACATATAGAGAGAGAGAGATAGGACATATAGAGAGAGAGATAGGACATATAGAGAGAGAGAGAGAGAACATATAGAGAGAGAGAGATAGGACATATATAGAGAGAGAGATAGGACATATAGAGAGAGAGAGATAGGACATATAGAGAGAGAGAGATAGGACATATAGAGAGAGAGAGATAGGACATATAGAGAGAGAGAGATAGGACATATAGAGAGAGAGATAGGACATATAGAGAGAGAGAGATAGGACATATAGAGAGAGAGAGATAGGACATATAGAGAGAGAGAGAGATAGGACATATAGAGAGAGAGAGATAGGACATATAGAGAGAGAGATAGGACATATAGAAGAGAGAGAGAGATAGGACATATAGAGAGAGAGATAGGACATATGAGAGAGAGAGATAGGACATATAGAGAGAGATAGGACATATAGAGAGAGAGATAGGACATATAGAGAGAGAGAGAGAGGACATATAGAGAGAGAGAGAGAGGACATATAGAGAGAGAGAGAGGACATATAGAGAGATAGGACATATAGAGAGAGAGATAGGACATATAGAGAGAGATAGGACATATAGAGAGAGATAGGACATATAGAGAGAGATAGGACATATAGAGAGAGATAGGACATATAGAGAGAGAGAGATAGGACATATAGAGAGAGAGAGATAGGACATATAGAGAGAGAGAGATAGGACATATAGAGAGAGAGATAGGACATATAGAGAGAGATAGGACATATAGAGAGATAGGACATATAGAGAGATATAGGACATATAGAGAGAGAGATAGGACATATAGAGAGAGAGAGATAGGACATATAGAGAGAGAGAGATAGGACATATAGAGAGAGAGAGATAGGACATATAGAGAGAGAGAGATAGGACATATAGAGAGAGAGAGATAGGACATATAGAGAGAGAGAGATAGGACATATAGAGAGAGAGAGATAGGACATATAGAGAGAGAGAGATAGGACATATAGAGAGAGAGAGATAGGACATATAGAGAGAGATAGGACATATAGAGAGAGAGAGATAGGACATATAGATATAGACAGACAAAGATATAGACAGATAGAGAGACAGCCAAAGACAGCCAGCCTGCCGAATACATAAGAACATAAGAAAGAAGGAACACTGCAGCAGCCCTACTGGCCCATGCAAGACAGGTCCATGTCACCCCCCAGCTTAGACCAATGACCCACCTAGTCAGGTCACATCCTCTGAAGGAAGGAGCATGGCATCAGACCTAGTAGCACAAGCTAGTCAGGTCCAACTCACACCCACCCACAGCCACCCATGTATTTATCTAACCTATTTTTACTTTCCTCTTATAAGGGGAGTGTTAATGCGACATGACATCAGTGAATCCCTGGTGTTTGCCACAGTATTTGCTCTAGCTGGCACTCAATTGAACTGGTGCTCCCACAAGGTACTAAATGGTCCCAGATTTTTTTAATACTGCGCACACTGAGGGTGCAGATCCATTCTCTCATGTCTAGGCGACTCAGGCCTATCGCACTAAATTTGAAGGAATGAAAAATAAAATGTTGATCTACGTTCGGGGCAGTACGCACGTGAACGTATATCTACGTGTGGACAGTTTAAGGGTTAAGTGCCCAGAATTTGGTAATTTGGCAAATTTTATGAAAAAAATTAAAAAAGAAAATCTTCTTTAAACTCAGAATTGAAAATAAACAATGTAAACATTGCTGGAACTAAAACATTTCCTCTGTACATTAGACACGTCTCTATGGCCTCTCCTATATTACACCTGACTGTGATTTTAAATTCTTATTCACACAAAAATGATAAAATATAACCAGGAATGATTGTTCGTGGTTTACAGAGTTCCAATAATTGAACCACATCTATTAAAAAACGAGGTAAGGGAAGCCTTACCTGTTCTCTGGAATATCAGCAAATATATAGTATTTTCGCTACTTTGAGCTCAATTTAATGCTACTCTCCATCTTTAAATCAACAAAAATCATCGCTATTTCAGTAGTATGTTTTCCATTCTATCAAATGACACCAAGAAACAGCCAATAAACCCATAAAAACCATCCTATAAAACATCTCAAATTTGATATATTAGACCAAAGACACAGTCAGTGTGGAGGAAATTCTTCAGTTTTGAAGGGGGGGCATTATCCCCCTCTCTCTCAAAAAAGGGGGTAGCCCTCTCAAAGGGGAGACGAGAACAATCTAGCTTCTTGGTTCTCACATCTCGATGTGAAACAGCTTAGCAGAAACATGTTAGAGGATAAGCCATCATGAGACACACTTCCTTAGGAGAGTATCTGCTTGATTCTAGGGAACTGCTGTTTCCCCAGACCATTAAAAATACAAAATAAATTGTGCCCAATTTGATGATGAAGTTTGGGGTGTGTTTCCCTACAGCATGCAACCATAATTAAGGGAAACTAATCCTTATTTTTATCCTGTTGCAAAAGTATCATGTAGTAGTCTAGACCATATGTCAGCAGAATCCTTCCTGCTGGAGGGACATGCGGCACTGGGGGCCTCAGATTGCTACAAGTCTTCAACCAGTGAACATGTGCCAGGTCCGTGGACTATAATACTGTGAAACAGAGACAGAGTAGGCTGTTCGGGTTATCTCGCATTCACGAATTCTTACAATGACGATCTCCAAGAACAAGAACTGCGATCACGAGTGTATCTAGTATCAATACGCATTTTCCGTGTTGTTCTCTCGAATAATCATAGGGAGAACTGAAGTAAAGATACAGTGTTACTCTCTCCCTACCATGGACAGTTTCCACGAATATAATTGGTGAACTCATGAACGGGTTATGGCAGTGAAGTGTACTGGCTCGTTGTGAGTGATCAAAAACACTAATACAACAAACATTCCCGAGTGTCTCTGCCATTCAATGTCAATCAAACGTTGAGTGGTTTCAACCTACCTCTGTTCAAGCCATCGATACCGGTGTCAAGATTATCAAGGGTCTGATACACACACCCAGGTGAGTCCTATCAAACTCATATTCAACTGGTTTAGCTGTAGCTAATAGGTAGATATGGGGATTTGGTTGGGTTGACCAGAAGACACCGTGAAACAAGGGGGATCGCCCAATAACAGGTATGAGTAACCCACTATATTCCAGGTAATCTGCTATACTGGAATACAGTGGAACCTCTGCTAACGAGTGCCCCACCATGCGAGTTTTTCAGGATACAAGCCGTCGCTCGGTTGATTTTTTTGCTCCTGGATACGAGCCAAAATTCAGGTTGCGAGCTTCCCCCACAAGGGAGGTTTCTAGACACTGGTGAGGGGCTCTTGATCTAGGGAATTGGATCTGTGCTCCAGTTACCTAAATTAACAATAATAATAATAATAATAATAATAAGCGAGTTTCAGAACATCACCGCGAGCTGGCACAGCCAACGCCACATCAGCTGAGCTGTACAATGTGTTTATGTCGCCGTGGAAGCATTTCTCGTGTTATTATTGCCAAATTTCTTTTTTCTAACCATGGGTACTAAGAAAGTACAGTGGACCCTCGCTATTCGAACACTCCAAAACTCACCCTTTTATGTAAGTTTATTATTGTAAGTGCTTTTATAAGTGTATTTTTGGGGGTCTGAAATAGACTAATCTAATTTACATCATTCCTTATGTTAATAAATTCGTTTGGTAACAGCACTTGAACAGCATTCTGGAATGAGGGTGAGTTTTGGAGTGTTCGAATAGCGAGGGTCCACTCTAAGTGCAAATTACAGTGCTGAAAAGAAAAAGAGGATGATGTCCATGGAATTACAGCATGAACTCATAGATAAACAAGCGAGGTGTGCGGTGGCAGTAGGAGCTAGTAGCAAGTAGCCGATCTTCCACTCTCCACCTCCACCAGCGTACGTACACTTTATCAAACCACATTATTTCTTCACATTCTCTATTATGTTTTTATACAATATTTCTTATTTATGAAACTAGTGCAGTTAGCCTCACAAACACTCCGTTTTCTCTTATAATAAAAGCATGGGAAGATATAGTCAGCGGGAGAGGGAATGGACGCCGACACCACCACTCGCCATATTATGGCCTATTTTATTAATTCTAGAGTATATATCATGTTTCTATGCTAATTATATTGTTTATTATGTCATATTAGATGAACTGTGATAGATAAATAAGCTGTAGAGTTGATATTAGCGTCATATTGAAGTATTTTTGGCCTGCCTCCCGAGCTAGGTTACGGAATGGATTAAACTCGTAAGCAGAGGTTCCACTGTATATATTTTTAGGGTGCAGTTTTAACCCTGGTTATTCATCATCCACAGCCCCTGTGGGACACAGATAGCATTGAAGGAGATTTCCAGGGTGCGGCTGCTGGAAATCTATGCTGTTTACCAATTCAAATAAATATCCCCTTTTCTGATCCTGTATGATAGTCATAAGTGGTCTTATGTTAAAATCCCCCCAGTTGGAATTTTTGGGCAGGATTTATATTATACTGTGCACACTCACCACGCACAACATTCTCTCACATCTAGGACAATATTTACCACTCACAGCTTATCTGAGTGAGCTGAGCCCACGATGTAAAAGTATGTGAGGGATCCTTGTAACGTATTACATTACGTAAATATATTCTGGCTCTTAGGGGCATTTAAAATATTAAACAAAATACTACACCAATACAGTGGTACCTCGAGATACGAGCTTAATTCGTTTCAGAAGGCTGAGTGCCGATACCAAACGAATTTGTAGACAGCCTGTACTGTCTGCATAGACAGCCCATGCTGTCTGCCAGCTGAGTTCATATTTCGCGCCATGCTTGTGCTGCCACCTATAGGCCTATACCCACGTCAGTCTGCCCCACCATGTTTCTCTCTCACTTGGCGCCCAGGCATCACTCAGACAACAGGCGTTCTCTCTCTCTCCCTCGCAAGGCGCATGGCCCACCCGGGCCATGGCCTCTAACACAGCCTGTGTACCCCACACTTTATTCTAATAAAGTAAGAAGCCTCCAAAGCCTTATCAATGCATTCCCTCTACCAAGATGCACAAATAACCATTGATATAAATTTGTTCCCATAAAGAATAATGTAAATTAGATTAATCTGTTTCAGACCCCCAAAATTACACTTACAAAAGCACTTACAGAAATACACTTACATAATTGTTCAAGTTGGGAGCTGCTCGTAAGTCGAGGTACCACTGTATTTGTTATTATTATCAGGAAGGGCACAAAAATTAACAAGTACAAAAGTATAATGTAAGGTTATACTACAGCCTCTCTAAATAATGTATATTAGAGCTGATTTCCTCTATGTTGCTTATTACAATATACAGTGGACCCTCGGTTAACGAAAAAAATTCATTGCAGAAGCCTGCTCAAGTGCCATTACCGAACGAATTTACGTCCTTAAGAAATAATGTCATGTAGGTTAGTCTATTTCAGACCCCCAAAACTACACTTCCACAAGAACTTACAAAATTATACTTACATAATTGCACGATTTCCGGGGTATTCGTTAACCGAGGGTCCACTGTACAGTACACTACTGTATAAACATTAAAAATACAGTGGACCCTCGGTTTTCGTACAGCTCCCAACTCGAACAATTATGTAAGTGTATTTTTGGGGGTCTGAAACGGACTAATCTAATTTACATTCGTCCTTATGGGAACAAATTCGTTCGGTAACGGCACTCGAACAGCATTCTGGAAAGAATTATCGACAAAAACCGAGGATCCACTGTATACTAAAAATGTTATAAATGGTGCAAAGGTGACATTAAAACAATACCTAAAGATGGCTGACACAAACCCACTACCATTGTATGCTCCTAGCTTAACCAATTCGTTTACCGACCTACTCTTAGGAATGGAACTCTATTGTTAAGTGAGGAGAAACTATATTTACAACACACAACCTATCCTCTATATATTACACAATAACTCACTAGCACACTGCTACTAGTTGTTTAACCCTTAAACTGTCCAAACGTAGATATACGTTCACGTGCGTACTGCCCCGAACGTAGATCTACGTTTTTTTTCAAATGCTTTTAACCTTGCCACGATAAGCCTGAGTTGCCTAGAGATTAGAGAATGGGTCTGTGCACTCATTGTGTGCAGTATTACAACATGTGGGAATGACAAACAAAATGCACTCTTCATTTTAAAGAAAAAGAACAATTTATTTTTTTCTCAAAATATTCGGTCAGCTACGCACGTGAACGTATATCTACGTGTGGACAGTTTAAGGGTTTGTTGCATGCAAAGAGTATGTAACCTTTATTCGGAGCATGTTAAACACACCCACACAGGCTCCCCTCCAACCAGCGAACCATCGTTAAGGGTTTGGTGATGAGGGCCCCATCATCAAATCAACGACTCGGTTCAGCCAATTAAAATGCGAGTTTAACAATGACAAAGGTGACGTGGTTACCACTCGCGGTTTGTCATTGGAATTCCTGCATAGAGCTGGTTGTGGAAAGTTGTCTGTCTTTTGGCTGCTGCTTAGCCTAGACAACTGTGGCGTGCACTAAACACTACTCCTTTGTATATAGTGTACATATGTGTAAATAGCACTTTGTTATACTTGGTGAAGGAAAAGACAAAAGTCTTATATAATCACAATTACTTGGTGAAGGAAAAGACAAAAGTTTTTTAATTAATCTAACTAATTTTTAAAGGGGAAAAACAATTTCAATACATCTTCACCCGTGTT
>WNWK01034638.1:0-20331 GCA_009830355.1 Cherax destructor
ATCGCTTCCCTATTTTTTAAAGGGTGAGGGCAAGTTGATTAGCCTCAGCAACACACTCCTCTTCTTCATCCTCACTCTGCCTGCACAATCTCCAACAGTTCTTCATCATTTGGGGCTCAGTGCTTTCCAGTATTTTTCCGCATTTGTTTGGTAAATATGATTGGGCATTGCAATGTTCGGCTCACGAAAGTGGAGGGCCAGCTGTACTGTATAAACATTTAAAATATACCAGAAATGTTATAAATGATGCAAAGGTGACATTAAAACAATAACAAAGATGGTTGACACAAACCCACTACCATTAGTATTCCCCTCACTTAGCCCCAATTCATTTATTGACATGGTCTAGGAACAGAACTCCGTCGTTAAGTGAGGGAGAGGGCTGTATTTATAAAATGAAATGTTTTCACATGTAATTTTCAAGTTTAAATTTTGTTAAATTTTAGCTGCAATTTAATAGTGAATCGTTGTTCAACTTATTTCATTCCAGATGTCAGTTCGACTACCAAAATGGTTGACAACCAATTTTTTCCCATAAAGAATAATGTAAATAGAATTAATCCATTCCAGACCAAAATGACAATATTATAATTTAACAATAATAATGTATTAACTACTACATAAAACAATGTAAAAAATTATACAGCACAGTTAAACTGTAAAAATGAATATTAAATAAAAATTTAACTGTCTGTTATCTATCAGAGGAGAGCTAATGGCAAAATTCTAGCGGCTTCAAATCTTGCAGGAGAAAGCTAGTAGGCCTACATGTAGAGAATGGGTCTGATGGTCAGTGTGTGCAGTATAAAAATCCTGCGCACGCAGTGCATGAAAAAAAAACGCAACCATGTTTTTGGTTTAAAACAGTAACTTTGCAGTGTATGTATTTTCGTATGGTATTTATGTTGTATTATCATTTTCTTGGTCTCATTTGATAGAATTGAAAATATATTACAGAAATAGAGATGATTTTCAATGGTTCTAAAGACTAAAAAATACAGGTACCATCTGACTTGGACCGAGCTTGGTTCCCACCAACCGGTCTGTCAAAATGGACGTAAGTCAAACCTTAGAAAATTTGTGATAGGGATACTGTACAGTGACCCCCATTTCGTGTTAACCGTTCCCGAGGGATGCACTAAAACTGAAACACACTAAAACTGAAACCAAAATAAACCATTTTCCCATAAGAAATAATGGAAATTCAATTTAAACCATTCCAGAAACCCAGAATTACATGGACAAATGAATGAACTGAATGTGACACTTACCTTTATTGAAGACTGATATTGGGATGGAAGAGAGGGAGGGGAGAGGGAAGAGAGGTTTTTGTTTGAAGGGCAATCCCCCTTTCCCTAAGGAATTTAGGTACTAAGTCCTTATCTGGGGTCACTTCCCTACATGCCTCTACACTCCCCCGCATGTCTGCTACACTCCTGCATGTCTGCACACTCCCCGCATGTCTGTCACTCCCTGCATGTCTGTACACTCCCTGCATGCATGCTACATTTCCCCGCATGCATGCTACACCCCTGCATGCATGCTACACTCTTAAATTCCATCGTGTTTCTCACTTTCTTTACCAAAGGACTGGCACTAGGGGCTTTGGGCCCATGGTAGCTTATTTAGTAGTCACACAATAATCAAAGGCCTAAAATAATGAATTATTAATAAATGTTTGTATGAACTCCTGGATGTTCACTCAAGCATAAACAATGCTAAAACTGCATGATAATGTGCGTGTGGCGGTCTAGCGGGCTTGTTAAGGGGGCACTGGTGGCAGGTTCAGTACCAACACAAAAATGGGGTTTTTTTTTTTTAAAAAACCCCTTTTTTTCCCCTCCCATTTTTTTTTTTAAAAAATTTTAAAAATTTTTTCCCGGGTTTTTTGGTTTTAATTTTTTTTTTTTTTTTAAAAAAAAGGGAAAAAATTTTTCCCCCCCCCCTTTTTTTAAAACCCCCCCTTTTGGCCCCCCCCCCCCTTTTTAACCTAAAAATTTTTTTAAAAAAAATTTTTTTTTTTTTTTTTTTCCCCCCCCCCTTTTTCCAAAAAAAAAAAAATTTTTTAAATTTTTTTTTCCCCAAAGAAATAAAAAAAAAAAACCCCCCAAAAAAAAAAAAAAAGGGGGAAACCAAAATTTTTTCCCCAAAAATTTTTTAAAAAAAAAAAAAAATTTTTTTTTAAAAAAAAAAAAAAACCCCCCCCTTTTTTTTCCCCCCCCAAAAAAACCCCCCCCTTTTTTTAAAAAAAAATTTTTTTAAAACCCCCTTTTTTTCCCCCTTTTTTGGGTTCCCCCCCCCAAATTTTTCCCTTTTTTAAAAAACCCTTAAAAACCCCCAAAACCCCTTCCCCCCCCCCTTTTTTTCCCCGGGGCCCCTTTTTTTAAATTGTTTTTTTTAAAATCCCCCCCAAAAAAAAAAAAAAATTTTTTTAAAAAAAATTTTTTTAAATTTTTTTTCCCCCCTTTAAAAAAAAAACCCCCCCAAAAAAATTTTTTTCCCCCGGGGGGAAAAAAACCCCCCCCGGGGGGGGGGCCAAAGGAAAAAATTTTTTCCCAAACGGGGGAAAAATTTTCCCCAAAAAGGGCAAAAAAACCCGAAAAAAAAAACCCCAAATTTAAAAAATTTTTTTTTTTTTAAAATTTTAAAAAAAAAAACCCCATTTTTTAATTTTGGGGGCCCCCCCAAATTTTTTTTTTTTTTTTTTCCCCCCCCCAAAAAAAAAAAAAGGGTTTTTTTAAAAAAAAAAAAACCGGGGGAAAATTACCCGGGGGAAAAAAAAAAAATTTTTTTTTTTAAAATAAACAAAAAATTTTAAATAAACTTTTTTAAAAAAAAAAAAAAAAACCCCCTTTAAAAGTTTTTTTTTTTAATTTTCCCTTTTTTGAATTTTTCCCAAAACCCCCCCCAAAAAATATTTTTTTTTTTTTAAAATTTTTTTTTAAAAAACCCCTTTTTTTTGAATAAACCAAAAAAAAAAAAAAATTTTTTTTTTGTTATTTTTTTGGGGGGGGAAAAAAAAAAAAAAAAGGTTTTTTTTTTCCCCCTTTTTCCCTTTTTTTTTTTAAAAAATTTTTTTTTTTTTTTTTTTGGGGGGTTTTTTTAAATTCGGGGAAAAAAAATTTTTTTAAAAAAAAAAAAAAAAAAAAAAAAATTTTTTCCCTTTCCCCCCCCTTTTTTTTTTTTTTTTTTTTTTTTTTTTTTTTTTTAAAAAAAGGGGAAAATTTTTTTTGGGTTTGGGGCCCCCAAAAAAAAAAATTTTAAAAATTTTAATCCATTTCAGACCCCAAAAAATTTAAATTACAAAAGCACTTTAAAAAAAACCCTTACATAATTGTTGAGTTGGGAGCTGCTCGTATGTCGGTACCATAGTGGAAATGTTTTATTTTTTCCTGTTCAAGAGTAAACAAAAAGGCGTCACCTCTAAACGTGTCCCAAATGGCCCAAACCAAAAAATCGACGAATGGGTTGACATTATTTTTTACAATTTCAAAAGCAAAAAGTCCCAAAAAGTAAATCTATTTTTTGTGTTACCTGGAGTTTACCTGGAGAGGGTTTTGGGGGTCAACGCCCCTGTGGCTCGGTCTGAGACCAGGCCTCGTGGTGGATCAGGGTCTGATCAACCAGGCTGTTACTGCTGGCTGCACCACAAACTGACATACGACCCACAGCCCAGTTGGTCGGGTACTGACTTTAGGTTCCTGTCCAGGTCCTTCTTTAACACAGCCAGGGGTCTATTGGTAATCCCCCTTATATATGCTGGGAGGCAGTTGAACAGTCTTGGGCCCCGGACACTTATTGTGTTCTTTCAGTGTACTCGTGGTGCCCCTGCGTTTCATTGGGGGAATGTTACATCTCCTGCCGAGTCTTTTGCTTTCATAGGGAGTGATTTTTGTGTGTAAGTTTGGTACTAATCCCTCTAGGATTTCAATGACTAGGAAGGTGGGGTAGGGATAACTAAGTGTGATATGCCTGATGTTAAAGGAACTGTAATATTTGTCCATATGTGGTGAAGTGATGTTACAGTAGACTGTTATTCTTGTAGGCTTGGTTATCTAGGGTATTAGTAAGCAATTGTACATATTATTCAGGAAATCTGCTTCTTGGGTCTTCTGATTGAACAAGGTTGTAGTCCCAGCAAATATTAACCCTTTCAGGGTCCACAGGCCCTCTCCGAAACTCGTTCTCAGGGTCCAAAATTTTTCGGAAAAAAAAAAATTATTTTTTCTTATGAAATGATAGAAAATCTTTTTCCGATTGTAACGCCACCAAAATTATGAAATTTGATCGAAAACTAATGGAATTATGCTTTCGTGAAGTTAGCGGTATCGATGACATTTACGCATCGGCGATTTTGCCCACTTTGAGCCCTATTTTCGGCAAATTCCAATGTTTCAGTCTACTAAAATTATAGCTATTTCGCTAGAACTTCATTTCTTCTATTGATTGAGTACAAGAAACCGCCTATTTACCAATTTCAACTACCCAAAATAGTGGTCAGAAAATGGCAATTTGGCCAATTTCACACAAATTTCAAACGATGCCAATTTCAAAATAGGGTACAGAATAAAAAAGGCAAACATTCCTGGCACTAAAATAACATCTTCTCTGTTCATTAGTCACGTCTCCAGGCCCCTCTTACATTACTTTTGCTTTCCATTTTGAATTTTTATTCTCACAAAAAATAGAAGATTTACTGTTATGTATACAACTGCACCATTGTAAAAATGGTATAAATAATATCAGCGCACTTGTGCAAGAATATTAGACTCGCCAGTTGATGTGTAATGGATGCATGGTGTGATTTGTTTACTCTTGAACATCGGCCAAAATCTAACATTTTCGCTACTTTGCGTTCGGTTTCAAGGTACTTGTCATTGTGAAACCAGTCAAAATTTTCTCTATTTCTGTAATATATCATCCATTCTATCAAATGAGACTAAGAAAACGAGAATACAAGCATAAATACCATACGAAAATAGACTGCAAAGTCGGTGTTTTAAACCAAAAACATGGTCAGTTTTTTTTTTCCTCATTATGCACTGTGGTGCAGGATTTTTCTTATACAGTGGACCCCCGAGTTTCGTAAAAACTTCACTCCTGAAGTCTGCTCAAGTGCCATTACTGAACGAATTTACTTCCTTAAGGAAAAATTTCACGTAGGTTAGTCTATTTCAGACCCCCAAAAATACACTTCCACAAGAACTTACAAAATTATACTTACATAATTGCACGATTTCCGGGGTATTCGTTAACCGAGGGTCCACTGTACTGTGCACACTGACCGCACAGACCCATTCTCTCACATCTAGGCCTAACAGCCTGTTTCTGCTTGATTTGAGGGTGCTAGAATTTAGGCGTACTAGTACGACGAAAACCCTGGGGCGTAAGTCGTACAGTACGGCCGAAACCCTGAAAGGGTTAAGTGTTGCCTAGTGTTTTTTTTTATAGTTTTATTGGCAGTTTCATTACATTAAAGTATAGAAAGGAAGACATACTAGTGAAAAAGGTGATTTTTTTTTATTTTTCAGTTTCAGACCAGAAGTTATTTGAAATAGGGCTCAAAGTGGCAGAATTATTCAGTTTTTGGCAATTTTTCTGAGGAAGGGTAGGGAAAGGCCCCTCCCTAGCCACCTTGATTGGTTTTATGGGTTTTTGCTAGGCCTTCTTCAATTACTAGGATGCCCTAAACCATAACCAATCATTCTTGGTTACATTCTTTAAGATTTTTTTTTTATATCACAATGTCAGCACTTTAATTTTGAGGGTTGTAACAGTGAAAGGATTAAGTACAGAAAGCTGTACTTTACCAGGGTAGGCAATTTCTAATTTGTAATATGCAGTGTTCTCTATAATTAGTATAAAATTTAAAAAAATCTATTTTTAAATATACTAGTGGGTTATGATCCATAGTAGATGGTTCATGCATCTTAACCTTGTTCATCTTTTCCTTTCTCTCCCTCCCTCAGGGTTGCTAGTGGCACTCTGATCTGTTGTAGGCAAGTTGCATACTAAATATTATAATGTCCAGTAAATTAAAACAGTAAACACATACTTTCCCTTTGGCTACTAGACAAAAAAGTGAAGGCCTGTTTTCCTGTAATAATACATTTATATGCAATTAGATAAATTTACACTTTGCTTTCCAGAGCTACCACTTTGACAGAGATGATGTGGCACTTCCAGGACTCTCCAAATTGTTCAAAGGCTACAGTGACTTTGAGCTTATTAATGCACACAAGTTAATGAAGGTGAGTTGGAGAATATTTTTAAAGTACAAAGGCTTTGAATTTTAACCAGAAAGAGAAAAGTCTAAAGCTAGAATTTTTAATGTAATCTTAGGCATCATCATAAAATTTTTCTTCCACTAGTGTTCCTCTGACCATGTGGAATGTCATGTGGTTCCTCCCTTAACTTTTACCAATCCTTATGGGTCGGTAAAATTTACAACTAAAAATTTACACCTTTATTTGGTCCTTAGGCATAAATTTATTTTAAAAGTGCTTTTGAAAGCTCCAGGTTTATATTCCACACTATTGCACAAGTTTTTGGCAGCTCATTGCTGCTTCAGTGACACATCTTAGAACATTTAAGTTTAAGCATGTTTACTCTTGTTTAGTGAAATATTGCCAGGTTATGATGACATTGGACTTGCTAACTGCTGTAATAGTGTGTTGACTTGGCAATCTACAGCAACGTTTGTATTCAGGCCTGATTGAGTGAGTAGCAGTAACTTTCTTCTGAGTTGGTCACGGACATATGGTAAACCCATTTTAGGGTTTGCATATTGTTGAAATCCTTTTTCAGTTCATTACGCTTCTAGTGTATGTTTTCTCAGGTATAATTTGGTCCCTGTCAAACTTATCCGAGATCACCTGTCTTGACCATGTAGGCTGCCCTCCTGAACTGTAATTTTATGTACAGTAGACAGTCATTTAACAGTTACGTTCCTGAAAACGCCGTGTTAGGTAAAACCGTGTTTGATAAACTGAAGAACTTGTGGGGAAAATAGGGTTATGTTCCTGGGAGCCCCAAAAAAGCCAAAACTTTTTTTTTAGACCAACAGATCTTACAAAAATAGAAGTAAGTATGTAATTGTAGTTCATTGTCATGCTGTATTATGTTGTTTTTACTGCTTAAGATTACAAATGCAACAGAAATAATAGTATTTCTTTCCTTAAATTGTGGGTGCCGGTGTTTGTGGATGATTGCAGAGAGTGGAGAGTTATGCTGTGGCCCTATTGGGCTGAGGTGGATGGTAGAGGTTCTGGTACTGAAGTAGATGGTTGTACTGGAGTGTGCATAAATTCTGTAATGGATTTCTGTTCTCTTTTTACCCCACAGTACATTATACAACTGACGGTAAGGAATCAGCTGCTCTAGACACCATTTCAGTGTCCTCTTCAGTGAAAAAGTCTAACTTTAAGTCAATCAAGTCAGTCAGTCATCACACACTCATATTTACCTCATTTTTTTATATGCACAAAGTGACACTTCATTATGGCCTCAGGCTATCTCTTGTCTAATATCTATTTTCTTTGTTAATTCTAAGACTTAAACGCTTAAACCTTTTCTTGCCACTTTCAGCAACACTTGTATGCCTGCTGGGTGCCATGATTGCTTGGCAGATTTAAGATATGGCAATTAAGAGATCTAAACTCAATCCACAAGCAAAAATAAACACAGCTAGCTCCTAGCAGAGGATGGTCCTACATGCATATGAACACAAGGGTGGTGGGGGATGGCGGTAGGTCTCCCCCATTGACTCAGTGGTCTAACCAACAGTCAGGCAGTGTATCCCATGGGTGATGCTCAAAAAAATTTTCCCTCTTGCAAGCTGAACCATGTTAAGGTAATTTTACGAAGTGTTGTATAAAATTGTGCCGCAATTCTTCAATAAGAATAAGAAGTTTATTTTGACATGATACATGGTTGTACAGAGGAATATAATACATAGTTGGGTGTACATGCCAAAAGTCCCTTTGTATGCAGAGCATTTCGGGCAAACTTAAAAATTAACTTAAGATTAGGAAGGCAATAATAGTTCATGTGGTCATTAGAGAAGTTACAGTGAGTACAAGAGAATTGAATATTCTATTAGATAATGCTACATAGCTTTTATAAGTCTAGTAGAGAATAATTACACTATTGAATTAGTTTATAAAGATTACAATATTACAATACAACATTTTAAAACAATTTACAATATGATGTACAGTAGACCATCGTTTATTATGGTTTTGTCTTGCATGCTTTGGTTATACCATGATTGAAGAATTGCAGCATATTTTTGTTTAACATTTTGTAAAATTAGTTTAACACAGTCGCGGGATGGGAAAAAATTTTGAGAGCACGGTCACCCGTGGGTTACACCATTGAGTCAGCGGGGGAGACCTACCGCCATCCCCCGCCACCTTCAGCCACCCACACCCACCCATGCCACCCTCCCAGCCTTCAGTTCGGTTCATACGCATGTAGGATGACAATACTCGGGAACCTCGCTGTGTTTATTTACATACATACAGCCTCTCCTCACTTAACGACGGAGATAGGGACCTAAGACCCCGTCAGTAAACAAATTCGTCACTAAACGAGGAGCATACAATAATGGTAGTGGATTTGCATCAACCATCTTTGATATTGTTTTAATGTCACCTTTACACCATTTATAACATTTCTTGTATATTTTTAAATGTTTATACAATAGTGTAATGTACAGTGAACCCCCGGTGTTCGACGGCGTCGGAGCTCGGCTAAATCGGTGTTCGACGGTTTTTTTTACAATATTTTTGACTCGGTATTAGGCGGCCACTCGGAGTTCGACGAGTCGGCTATCCGTCCCGGACGCGTACGCGTGGGGCCGTGGCCCAGCTGGGCGCCCAGGCACTCAGTGTGTTATTGTTTACAAGCGAGCTACCACTACCCACGCACCACCCACGCATTCATACCATATATATATTGTCATTATTCCAGTGTTTTTAGTGCTTGCAACTGCTAAATAAGCCACCATGGGCCCCAAGAAAGCTCCTAGTGCCAAGCCTGTGGTAAAGAATGTCAGAAATACAGTAGAATTGAAGGAGCTGGCTGGCTGGCTGGCTGGCTCGTTGGTTGGTTGGTTGGTTGTGGCTGGCTGGCTGGTTGGTTGGTTGGCTGCCTGCCTGCCTGCCTGCCTGCCTGCCTGCCTGCCTGCCTGGCTGGCTGGTTGGTTGGTTGGCTGGCTGGCTGGTTGGTTGTTTGGCTGGCTGGTTGGTTGTTTGGCTGCCTGCCTGCCGCTGGCTTTGGTTGGTTGGCTGGTTGGTTGGTTGGTTGGCTGCCTGCCTGCCTGCCTGCCTGGCTGGTTGGTTGGTTGGCTGCCTGCCTGGTTGGCTGGTTGGTTGGTTGGCTGGTTGGTTGGTTGGTTGGCTGGTTGGTTGGTTGGTTGGCTGGCTGGCCTGTCTGTCTGTCTGTCTGACACACACGTACACATAAATACAATTATACATAGTGTAAATTACCTAGGATATCCCATACAATCGAGACTGGCAAATAATGTGTGTCAGGACTCAGATGTGAAGCAGTGACTACTGAGTCTTGTAATGTGTTGGATCTCTCTGAGACAGATAGACAAACAGACAGACACAGACAGAGACAAACAGATACAGACAGAGATATAAAACAGTGAAAACAAATAAAGCCTAGGCTAACCCGTCACCCCTGGCTGGCTGGCTGGCAGGGAGGGAGGGAGACAGGCGAAGGCATTGTACCCTCATCATTGTCAACACTAATTAGTTTAGCGATAAGAAGATAATAATAAGATAAGAGGACGCTCACCCCTCATCAATGTCACCTCTTGTAATTTGATTAGTGATAAGACTGGGGCCCCTTGTGCCAGCTGGTCACCATGCTTCAATAATTATTATTATTATTATTAGATTCTCCCTGTATCCTAGGTAATTTACACTATGTATAATTGTATTTATGTGTTCCTGTGAGATAGACTCAGTCAGTCAGCCAGCCGTCCAGTCAGTCAGTTAGCCAGCCGGGTAGCTAGTCAGCCAGCCATCCAGTCAGTCAGTTAGCCAGCCGGGTAGCTAGTCAGCCAGCCGGCCAGCTGGGTAGCTGGTCAGCCGGCTGGCCGGCCATCCATCCATCCATCCAGCCGGCTGTCCATCCACCCAGCCGGCTGACCATCCATCCAGCTGTTCAGTCAGCCAGCCAGATGGTCAGCAAGCCAGCCGGCTAGCTGGTCAGCCGGCTGGCTGGCTATCCATCCATCCAGCCGGCTGTTCAGCCAGTCAGCCGGCTATCCATCCATCCAGCCAGCCGGCTGTCCATCCATCCAGCCAGCCGGCTGTCCATCCATTCAGCCAGCCAGATGGTCAGCAAGCCAGCCAGGGAGCCAGCCTGCCCCAGTCGCCGGCACAATTCCAAACATTCGCCAGAAACAGAACTCTCTGGAACACTTTTTTTGAGCAACAGGGGTCCAGTGACTCTCAAGCTGGTCCTAGTGCCATTAAAAAACAAAGAAGGGAAGTAACCCAGGGAAAGGACTTGGTACCTGAAGTCTTTATGGAAGGGGATTTCCCTTCCAAACAAAAGCAACTCTTCCATCCTCTCCCCTCCTCCCGTCTTCCACACATCAACAACTCTTCAATAAATGTAAGTGACATGTTATTACTGTTTTATTCTTCATGTCTCATTGTTTTCTGTGTAATTTAATGTATATTTAATGTACAAAAATATTTTATTTTAATACTTTTGGGTGTCTGAAACGGATTAATTTTATTTCCATTATTTCTTATGGGAAAATAGAATCGGAGTTCGACCAAACCGGTGGTCGACGGGCCCTCTGGGACGGATTACGCGAGAACCGGGGTCCACTGTATATTGAAATGAACAGAATTGAGGAAATCAGAGAGCTCGTTGTAAGTCCGAGGCGTCGGTAACGAGTATGTCGCTAAGTGAGAGGCTGTATTTTCTTATTTTCGTTGCCATTTGTTAAATCTGCCAAGCAATCATGGCACCCAGTAAGCATACAAGTGTTCCTGCAAGTGAAAAGTAAAGGTTAAAGCATTCAAGTCTAGGAATTACAAAGAAAATCGAGATATTAGATAAGCTAACCCTTTGACTGTCGGAGGCCCCTTTCTGAAACTGTCATTCTATGTCGGAAATATTCGAAAAAAAAAAAATTTCTTACCAAAATGTTAGGATTATTTTGCTGATTATTTTAAGCCTAAAAAAAATTTTTGCGATCAGTACTTACCGAGATATAAAGGCATAAAGTTGGTAGAAAATGAGCCGCGTATGGCAACAGCGGCGAATGCCACTCGCCCGGTATATTTTCATTTACTCCCATTTGAAGGTTTCTTGTGTTTTCATTTTTTTCTTTTCTAAGTAACTTATGTGGCCTGTGAGACCAAAGTAAGGTGCAGTGTACAGTGGTCTCTCGGTTTTTGCCGAAAATTCATTCCAGAATGCTGCTCAGTGCCATTACCAAACAAATTTACTTAAGAAATAATGTCATGTAGGTTAGTCTATTTCAGACCCCCAAAAATACACTTGCAACAGCACTTACGAAAATATTGTACACTTACATAAATGTTCGAGTTTGGAGATGCATGAAAACCGAGGGACCACTGTACATATATACACTCGTTGTATGCAACACAATAACAGCACAAACATTAACATTATTATATTGTTTACAAAACTTGTTTACACAAACCAACAATACAAAATTTTTTTTATTACTATTGTTCTATAATATACAGTGGTACCTCGAGTTACGATATTTTTTCGTTCGAGAATGCTGTTCAAGTGCCATTACCAAACGAATTTATCCCCATAAGGAATAATGTAAAATAGACTAGTCCTTTTACACCCCCAAAAATATACCTACAAAAGCATTTAAAAAAATAAACTTACATAAAAGGGCAATTTTGGGGACCATCGTAACTCGAGGTACCACTGTATATACAAATGTACAGTCACTGGACACTTTCCTAGAACTCCTGAAGCTTGTGGAATTCTTTGAAACATGGGTATATGCACAGTGGAGTTTTACACTCCTCGCACATAAAACGAGTGTCTCTGCGTTTTTGTGGGCGTTTTGTGGTATGTGCACAGACAAAACACCTCTCTGAGCACTTTTCTTGAAAGTAGTAGCCGGCAGTTGTATGGGGTAGTGATCACCAGGCCTCAGACGAGAGGGCATGTGTTGATAATTTCGTGAGCGCTGGTCTATTGCAGGTGTTGTTCCTTGGTACTTGAATATTATTTGTCTGATGACTGACAAACAAAATTCACCATATTTTGGTTTGTTGTTAGTCTTCAACTTATACATGTTATAACCATTCAGCATGGAAATGTCAAGAAGATGGAAAAAGAGTTTTATGTACCGCTTATAACTCTTGCAAACACAATCAGCAAACCCAATCTGCATGTCACATTGGTCCACTAAGCGCATATTGAGGTTGTAGTCCATCACAGCTGCAGGTTTTAGAATGGGTTCATTGGTCTCTCTATTCTGCCTTCCACTGTCTACCATTTTGTGTCGGTGAACTGATGTCAACAATGTGACATCATGTTTGTCTTGCCACCGAAATGTCATGTCATTGGCAGGAAACACCTGCACTTCACCTCTATGAGTGCCTGCGTCGAACCTAAGCATATGTTTACGATTTCCACGCACTGTGCCACACACGTCTGTCATATTCACTTGGAAGAAATCACTGAGTAAAGGGCTTGTGTACCAGTTATCAGTACAGTGGACCCTCGCCATTCGAATTTAATCCGTTCCAGGAGCTTGTTCTTAACGTGAAATGTTCGAAAGGCGATTTAATTTTTCCCAAAAGAAATAATGGAAATACAATTAATCCGTTCCAGAAATCCAAAAATATATAAAAAATAATATATTTTAATAAAATTAAGCTTCTACATAGACAAAAACATTAAATACTACAGTGCTGTACAGTGGACCCCCGGTGTTCGTCCATTTTTCGTAAGAGAATACTGTTCAAGTGCCATTACCAACCGAATTTATTCCCTTAAGAAATAATGTAAAGTAGACTAGTCCTTTTAGACCCCCCAAAACTACACTTATAAAAGCATTTAAAAAAATAAACTTACATAAAAGGGCGTGTTTTGAGCAGGACGAACACCGGGGGTTCACTGTACTACTAAAAGTATTAGTAAATAAATGGAAGTCTTTTTACTTACCATTATTGAAGATTGTTGATGGCATATGGAAGAGAGGGAGGAGGAGTGAGGGAGGGAGGGGTTAGTGTTTGGAAGGGGAATCCCCTTCCAGAAGGACTTCAGGTACCAAAGCCCTATCTGGGGTTACTTCTTTTCTTTGTCTTTTAATCCCACTAGGGCCAGCTTGGAAGTCACTGGACACTTTAACAAAATAACTGTCCACAGTCCTCTGTTTCTGGCGCCTTTTCAACATGTTCCTGAAGAAGGACATTGTTTGGTCACTGAACATGCTGCTGTTATGGCTTGTTTGAGCTTGTTCAGGGTGGTATTTTTCAACAAAACTTTGCAATCTATTCCACATTGTACACATCTCCTTAATCTCTGAAGAAGGCACCTTCTTCAGCCCCTCTTCCTCCTCCTTCTCCCATGAATCAATAGCCTCAAATCTGGTCTGATGCTCTTCCATTTCCAGCTCTTGCAGCTCTTGAGTTGTTAGCTCTACCCTGTGGCCCTGCACTAACTCTTCCACATCATCGCCACTCACCTCCAACCCCATGGACTTGCCCAATTCCACAATACAGTCCACAACAGGCACAGGGTCGGCAGGGTCAGGGTCAGCCTCAAACCCTTCAAAATCCCTCTGTTGGACACAACCTGGCCACAATGGTCTCCAAGCAGAGTTCAAAGTCCTTGAAGTCACTCCCTCCCAAGCCTTGCCTATAAGGCCTATGCAGCTGTAGATATTGAAATGATTTTCCAGAACTCTCTAAGGGTCAATTCACTGTCCGAGGTCATTTCAAAGCACTTTTCAAACACTGCTTTTGTGTAGAGTTTTATTAAGTTACAGATGACCTGCTGGTCCATGGGCTGGAGGAGAGGAGTGGTGTTAGGAGGCAAGAACTTCAGTTTTATGAATTTGAAGTCTTCACACAGTAGATCTTCCATGTTTTGAGGATGTGAAGGAGCATTGTCCAGCAACAGGAGGCACTTTTTGTCCAAACCCTTTTCCTGTAGGTATTTTCTCACACTGGGGCCAAACACTTCATGGATCCAGTCACTGAAAAGGTGCTTTGTGACCCATGCATTCTGACTAGCTCTCCACAAGACACACAATCTAGTTTTGACGACATTGTGTCTCTTGAACACTGGGATTTTCTGAGTGATACACTAGTAAAGGCTTTAATTTAAAATCCCCACTAGCATTACTACACATCATGAGAGTTAGCCTGTGTTTCATAGGCTTGTGTCCTGGCAGTGCCTTTTCTTCCTGAGTAATGTAGGTCCTGTTGGGCATTTTCTTCCAAAACAGGCCTGTTTCGTCACAATTGAACACTTGTTCAGGTTTCAATTTTTCAGTCTTTATGTAGTCCTGAAACCTGAAACTCATTTATGAATTTTTCAGCTGCATGTTTGTCTGAACTGGCAGCCTCACCATGCCTTACCACATTATGTATGCCACTACGATTTTTAAATCTCTCAAACCAGCCTTTGCTGGCTTTAAATTCACTACCATTACAATCAGCACTGGTTGCAGGCATTTTCTTTAAAAGATCGGCATGCAAGTTCCTTGCCTTTTCACAAATAATTGACTCAGACACACTATCACCCGCTAACTCTTTATCCTTGATCCACACCAGCAACAACTTCTCAATCTCTTCGATTATTTGTGGTCTGTTTTTGGCTCGCACAGTAACACCTTTTGCAACATCAGCTTGCTTAATTTCTTCCTTCTTAAGCAGGATAGAAGCGATAGTTGACCTGTTTTTGCCATATATCCTGGCAAGATCACACAATCGCACACCACTCTCGTATTTTTGTATTATTTCCTTCTTCATTTCTAGGGTGTTTCTCACTTTTATCAGCCCAGGGTACCACTAGGAACTTTCTTGGGACCCATGGTAGCTTATTTCACAGTCGCACTTAATGAACAAACTCCAAAAAATTATAATTAAGTGTGAAATGTCTGGGGAACGTGCAGGGTATTGTTCTCTCGAGTGTAAACAACGCGGGACTGGCTCTCACGCCTGCGCTGTAGGCACCCAAGCGCCTGGGCCGACAGGTCACGAACGTATTCGTTCGACTCGCGATAATTTGTTTGCATGACGATATCGAATTTTTTGTACTAATGACGATTTGTTCGACTGCCGAGCCGTTCGAATAGCGGGGGTCCACTGTATATAATATATGCCCCTTACCAAGATATGGTTCCATCATTGTTCTAACCACATCACCAGAGATACCAAATAACTTTGTGGTACATCTCTCAATGTATTACTGCCAGTGTACACAATTATATCCAGAACCAGACCACTTTAGCAATCACACTGTACAAATAACTTTGTACCAAACCGTTTCCTCGTGCTTGGTATATACTGCTTGAACAACAGTCTGCCTTTGAACAAAATCAAAGACTCGTCAATAACAAGCTTCCTGAAGGGATAAAAATACATACAGCACTTTTGTTTCAGGTACATGAACACATTCCTGATCTTATATAACCTATCGTTTCTGTCAGGCCTTGTTTTGTCTGAGAAGTGTAGCATACGTAACAGTATAAAAAATCGATTCACTGGTATAATATCACTAAAACCTGGTGTCGAAATCAGGCGTTCTGTCGACCAGTATGTGGTGACAGTGTGCTTATACACATGTGGCATAAACATTATTGTGGCAAAGAACAGGTACAGCTCTGCCACAGTGTGTCCTTCCACTGGTGTAGCTGTGAATTTGGTGAAAGAAATGTTTGCCATGGTGTACTCATAGTATGTGTTGCTTTCCTGACAATAATTTCCATCAGGGTTCATCAAGAATAACTGAAAGCATTCCAGTTCAGTAGCATTGTTCCCAAGTGTACACGATGGCAGTATTCCACTTTGTGTTTCATCAAAGTCATGGGGATTGGGAACAAAATCAGCAGCTTGCTGCCAATCCCAGATGTGGTCTGCTGGTGGGTACTGGATATTGACAGGTGGTTGTGGTTGTGCTGGTTGTGGGAGTGTGGGGGTGGTTGAGGCTGGTTGTAGCTGTGCTGAGTTAGCAGTGTGGGTCGCAGCGTGGATCGCTCGTGGTGCCACATGACTCATGCCACCGCCAACACCACCACCACCACCACTACCTGCTGCCCCACGCACATTATGCATCCCCATTGTAACAATATCGTCATCTTCACTATCAATTCGTAGTGTAGGGTCAAGAGATGTACTCCGAGATTTACTCCTTTTCCTTGGAATTGCATATGACACACTACCAGAACGCATGTTGTGTCGTACATACTGCCGCTTCACTGGAGAATATTCTCCTCACTGTTACCACTAGAACTGCTTTCAATAGCTTTGAAATCACTATCATCATCACTTACACTGCTCACATCAGAGTCCTGTACACGTTGAAATAGTTTCCTCTTTCGTCCTGGTACAGGTGAATGTGAACGAGACGGCCCAACACCAGAGGTGGAGGGTTGTTTGTCATCTGGGTTTTCATCATTAATTATGTTATCCTGGGCACTGCTTTCGGTCACACCCTTTGAAAACCATGGAATTCACTTTCACTGGTACTTTCATCACTGTTAGAACTATCACTTGGGAAGAGAAGATCTCCAATTCGCCGGAGTAAGGTACTTCTTACCGCAAGGCATGGTGAACAAGGAATACAAACATGGCGCTCCCACAATGCACCACTGAGTCCCCGATTTTTTTCATGCTGCGCACACCCATCACGCAGACCCATTCTCTCACGTGTAGGCCTACCAGCTTTCTCCCGCTGATTTGAAGTCTCTAGAATTTACGCGTATAATACGTCCAAACATTGGCTCGTAATACATATATACGACCAAGCAGTCAGGTTAAGAGTGGCTTACGTGTGGTGGATATAGATGTGGCCTATGGCCTTAATGAAGCGTCAGTTTGTACAATTAAAAGAACAAGGCGAATATACGAGCTTGTGTAATGAATAACACAAGATGTCACCTCATGAAAAGAATGACACACAGGCCTGAAAAAGTGTGTTTAGCACAGGCTGGTTCCACAACTTTAGTTGCATAATAAGTTGCATAATACAGTGGACCCCCGGTTACCGGCCGTTCCTGCTATCGGCCAACTCGATAGCCGGTTTTTTGGCTTCTGGTTATCGGCTGTTATTTCGCTTTATCAGCTGTATGGGACATGTCAACCCGCCCGCACTAGTCTGGCTGTGTCTCTGGGAGAGTGAGGAAGCTTCTGCTGCTCATTCATCCAAACATTTTGCTATAATTCATTGTTTTTGTGGTTATTCATTAAGTGCAACTGTGAAATAAGTAACCATGGCCCCAAAGAAAGTTCCTTTGATAAAGAAAGTAAGAAACACGATGGAATTTAAGAAAGAAGTTATTGAAAATATGAGATTGGTGTTGGACGCTTAATAAATCACTCTGTGCACCTTAAATATCTTTTTTTAGGTTAATATAGACATTTTCATTAATCCATCGATGATATTTTCTTCAAAATTATATAAGAAACACGTTACATAGTACTATATAAAAACATGCAATGTTTATATGCGATGTATGTTTAACCCTTTGACTGTTTTGGTCGTATATAACGTATTACGCAGCCACTGTTTCGACGTATATATACTCAAAATTCTAGCGGCTTCAAATCAAGCGGAGAAAGCTGGTAGGCCCACATATGAGAGAATGGGTCTGTGTAGTCAGTGTGCACTGTATAAAAATCCTGCAGCACGCAGTGCATAATGAGAAAAAAACTCTGACCGTGTTTTTGATTAAAACGCCAACTTTGAGGTGTATTTTCGTATAGTATTTATGGTTGTATTCTTTTTGTGGTCTCATTTGATAGAAGGGAAAATATACTACAGAAATAGAGATGATTTGATTAGTTTCATGATGAAAACGACTTTGAAATTAAGCTCAAAGTAGGGGAAATGTCTGATTTTTGCCAATGTTCAAGAGTAAACAAATCACGCCACGCGTCCAATACACATCAACTGGTGAGTCTAATATTGTTTCACAAGGGCACTGATATTATTTATATCATTTTTGCAATAATGCAATAGTCCGCATAACGGTAAATCTTCTATTTTTTGTGTGAATAAAAATCAAAATAGAACACAAGAGTAAAATAAGAGGGGCCTAAAACGTGACTAATGAACAGATAACATCTTATTTAGTGCCAGGAATGTCTGCATTGTTTATACTGACCCTATTTTGAAATTGACAACTTTATTTTGCATGAAATTGGCAAATTGCCAATTTCTGACCACTTTATTGGGTAGTTGAAATCGGTAAATTGGTGGTTTCTTGTACTAATCGATAGAATAAATGCAGTTCTAAAGAAATAGCTATGAGTTTGGCCAACTGGAACAATGGAATTGGCCGAGTGGCTCAAAGTCTGCAAATTGCCGATGCGTATACATGTATATCCCCGAGATCACTAACTTCGCGAGAACATAATTCCTAAGTTTTCCACCAAATTTCATACTTTTGGTGTCATTACCATCGAGAAAAGATTCTCTATCGTTTCATAAGAAAATAATTTTTTTTTCAAAATTTTGCAACAACAGGAGACACCTCAGATTAGGGGTTGCGACAGTCAAAGGGTTAAATGTATTAATTTTGTGCATGTTAACCATAGCAGGTGAAAATTTTGTATTTTTGATCTAACTCATACCTGCAAGAATATTTTCTTTACAGTATTATTACTTTCATGGAGAGGAGTGCTAAATCCATAGAGGTTATATAGTGCCTGGGGGAATGGGAGGCATTCAGGTTCCATCCAAGGAAGGGAGGGCAGGTTCAATTCCTTGGATAAAGAGCCCTCATCAATATCAATGACCATTTCAAATAACAGAATATGTGGTGCTGGAACATGTCCTAAAACTTGTAGGCCTCACCTACGATGGGTTTTAGCCCCTCACCTATTCTGTGATCTGTTTGCAACTGTGTTAGTATGGTTTTTGTGAACCACTGAACCTTCCTTTTAGGGGACGTCATTTATTAAAAATTTCTTAATGCGTTTAGTACTAAGAAGGCTATAAATTTTGTGATAATGTAATTTATAAAGGACTTCCTAAATGCATGGAAAGGTACCAATAGTCCTGATCATTTTGTGGATTGATACCACCCACCCTTACCATTAACAATTATTGTACAAAACTTTGTAGAATCTCCTCAGCTGCTACCTGAAACTAGTAAGACCCTTAAAAAGACACACTTTTGGCCATAATTATGCATGGTACAGTGATAAATACAGTGGAACCTCGGACTCGAACTTAATTCGTTCCAGAAGGCTGTTCGAGTGCCGATTGCTCAAGTACTGAACAAATTTTTCCCATGAAGAATAATGTAAATTTTATTAACCATTTCAGACCCCAAAATACATTTACAGCGACTTTGCAGTGTATTTTTGTATGGTATTTATGATTGTATTCTTTTTCTTGGTCCCATTTGATAGAATGAAAGATATATTACAGAAATAAGAGATTATTTTGAATGGTTTACCCCACTAAAAGACCTTGAAATTGGGGCTCAAAATAGCGGAAATGTTAGATTTTTGCTGATGTTCAAAAGCAAACAAATCACATCATGCATCCCATAAAACATCAACTGGTGGGTCTAATATGCTTTCACAAATGCACTGATATTATTTATACAATTTTTTCAATAATGCAGTAGTCTGCATAACAGTAAACTTTCTATTTTTTTTTGAATAAAAATTCAAAATGGAAAGCAAAACTAATATAAGAGGGGCCCGAAGTAAGAGGAGCTATTGGAGAAGGGGCATTCAGTATCTGGGTTAGTCATCTTGATAGCCGGATACTAACGGTGGCTCGAATACAATGTTGTGTAATTATGCTAATATTAGTTATAAAAGTTATCTGTCACATTTATTCCAACTTGATATCAGAAACACAATAGAAACCTAGAAGCACAATAAAGACACCAAAATTAGTAAAAGGCATATTACAGTGGAACCCCGACTAACAAAGTACCATATAACGAAAGCTTTTTTTTGCTTTTGTAGCAAAATTTACTTGTGAGTGAACCGTACCAGACCTTTTCTGCCTGCCCCGCACAAGCGCTGTGAGGCAGACAGGACGCCAGTCACATTGTTTACACTTGAGAGAACCTTACCCAGCGCACTTTTCAAACATTCACAATACTTT
>WNWK01034639.1:0-20331 GCA_009830355.1 Cherax destructor
TGGTAAAGTAACTGTCCAGAGTCCTCTGTTTCTGGCGACCCTTCAACACTTTCCTGAAGTGCGACATGGCTCTGTCACTGAAGTGGCTGCACAGAAGGCTCATTTCAGCTTGCTCAGGGTGGTGTCTTTCAACAAATGTCTGCAACTCATTCCACTTTGTACACATCTCCTTAAGCACTGAAAAGGGCACCTCCTTCTGTCTCTCACCCTCCTCCTTTGAAACAATAACCTCAGCTGTGGTGTGTTGCTGTTCCAGATGAAGCTCTTGCAGCTCTTCAGTTGTTAGCTCTACCCTGTGCTCCTCCACCAACTCTTCCACATCCTCACCACTCACCTCCAACCCCAGGCTGTTCCCCAATGCTACAATAGATTCCACAACAGGCACAGGGTCGTCAGGGTCAGCCTCAAATCCTTCAAAATCCCTCTGTTGGACACAACCTGGCCACAATGGTCTCCAAGCAGAGTTCAAAGTCCTGGAAGTCACTCCCTCCAAAGCCTTACCTATAAGGCGTATGCAATGCACAATGTTGAAGTGATCTTTCCAGAACTCTCTTAGGGTCAACTCAGTGTCCGAGGTCACTTCAAAGCACTTTTCAAACAGTGCTTTGGTGTACAGTTTCTTGAAGTTGGAAATGACCTGCTGGTCCATGGGCTGGATGAGAGGAGTGTTGTTAGGAGGCAAGAACTTTACTCTGATGAAATTGAACTTGTCAGACAACAACTCTTCCAAGTTGTGAGGGTGAGCAGGAGCATTGTCCAGTATCAGGAGGCACTTGAGTGGCAATTTCTTTTCCAAGAGGTATTTCTTCACAGTAGGGCCAAACACTCAAGTCACCCATTCCTTGAAAATCTCCATAGTGACCCATGCCTTGGTGTTAGCCTTCCAATACACACACAAATTATTCTTGTCAACACTGTGATTATTGAAGGGTCTGGGATTTTCATAGTGATACACCAGTAAAGGCTTCACTTTAAAATCACCACTGGCATTGGCACACATCATAAGAGTTAGCCTATCTTTCATAGGCTTGTGTCCTGGCTGTACCTTTTCCTCCTGAGTAATGTAGGTCCTGTTGGGCATTTTCTTCCAAAACAGGCCTGTTTCATCACAGTTAAACACTTGTTGGGGGAGGAATTGTTCACCCTTTACGAACCCCTGGAATTCATGCACAAATTTTTCAGCTGCACGTTTGTCTGAGCTGGCTGCCTCACCATGTCTCACAACACTGTATGCCACTACGTTTCTTAAACCTGTCAAACCAGCCTTTGCTGGCTTTAAAATCACTTGCCTCACCACTGGTTGCAGGCATTGTCTTGACAAGATCTGCGTGCAACTTCCTTGCCTTTTCACAAATTATCGCCATGGAAATCACCCGCTCTCTGTTTTTCATGGATCCACACCAACTTCTCAACCTCATCCACTGTTTTCGATCTATTTTTCGTTAACATATCAACCCCTTTTGCAACATTAGCTTCCTTGATCTCATTTCTCTTTGCCAGGAAATAGCTGATAGTAGATGGGGTTTTGTTGTACATCCTGGCAAGATCACTCAGACGTACGCCACTCTCATATTTTTCTATAATCTCTTTCTTCAGTTCGATGGTGTTCCTCACTTTCTTTACCACAAGGGTGCCACTAGGAAGCTTCTTTGGACCCATGGTGACTTATTTCACAGTGACAATCACTAAACCACCAAAAAAGACACCAAATGTAGTGTGAATGTTTGAAAGAGCACGCTGGGTAATGTTCTCTCAATGGTAAACAACACTTCACTGGCGGGCGTCCTGCGCAGGCACGGAGCAGGCGGACAGGTCTAATACGTTACGAAACACGAGCCATTTCGATTCTCGAAATTGAAAAAAGCTTACGAAACACGATGTTTACGAAATAAGAACCTTACGAAACTCGGGGGTTCACCGTAAATGGTCCAAGTCGGACCGAAACGTCATGTAAGCTCCTCTCTTTTTTATGTGCGTGTTGTGTGTGTACTGTTCCAGTCACAGTATTGTGCCTTTTTTGTTATTTAAGCCATGATTTATGGAGAGAAAGATACAAGTCGAAGTTAGAGGTATTTATGGACTAGGGTTTGAAAAGTCCACGTGTGAAGGCATCAGAAGACCTGTAAGCAGAAAAGTGGGACACTGTGAAGGAAGGAGGGGTGTAGACGAAGAAGAGAGAGGAGGAGGAACTGGAGGTGGAGCAGTGTCCATCAACGTTCCAGTCTCTGTAATATATTCTGCGATAGCTTCCAGCGTTTCAGAAGACAAAGATGCAGGATGTGGGACCACATTAGAGATGGAAGAAGGAGGAGAGTGAGCAACAATCGGGGAGACTATAGACTGTACTAAAGTAGAGGGTGAGTAGATGGAAGAGGAAACTGTCGAAGGGGCTTGGGAGGGAACAGGAGTGGAAGCGACCTGGGGGGGAGGGGCAGTCAAGGAAGAAACTTCGAGGGGACAGGGGATGAAGATATTGAACGAGGAGGAGGATGAACCTCCACACACATTACAGAACTATTCGGAGGTGAAGAACCCGGCAATGGGGATTTTTTGCCGGACTTATGAGAAGAGGGGCGATGAGGATTAGGTGTTGGACGAGGGCGTGTAGACACAGAACTGTGCGAGTGAGTAGAGGAAGAGGTGAGGACAGTATGGGATGCCGAGGTACGGATCTCGGAGCCAAGAACAGCAAAAGAATTCCAGACAGGGGTGACTGAGGATGGGGCGACCACAGAGGAAGCCGCGGGAGTTGGGACCCCAGAAGTGGGGGGACATTTAGCAATGCAAGAATAGGAAATACGGGGAAGTCTCCCTTGAAGGCGTAGATGAGAGACGGCCATAGCATATGAGAAGCCTTCCGCCTCTTTGAGACAACGGATTTCCCGCTCATTTAGGTAAACCTGACAACGGCGAGAGTAAGATGGATGTGCCTCATGACAGTTAAGGCAGGAGGGAGGTAGATTACAAGAAGGACTGGCATGGTCGTTGGCACCACAGGACCTGCAATATTTCCCGGATGACCAAAACGTCAGCAGTTTCTACACAGTTGCGGTGTACGGGTCACCTTTCGAACTTGTAAACGGTGACCTGCAATGTAGACCGAGAGCAGGTCATGACAGTTGAATGTTAAGCGAGCAATATTGCAAGGATATCGTCTTCGCTGGCAGGTAGGGAGGACAAAAGTGTCAGCTTTGAGTATAGGAAGGTCCTGTAGCTCAAGTTGCTCCAGAATGTCATGACCACAGGTTTGAAAATTCTGTTGGATAATGGTATGGGGGTAGAATAACAGTGCCACTACAAGAGTTTAGAGAATAATGTTTTTCAACAGTAACAGGAGCAGCATCTATGGACATAAGGCGAGAAAGATCACGAGCTTGGTCAGCATTCTGGACCGTAACGATGCGTGTGCCACCTTTGAGGGCATGAAAGGCGATATCTTTGCCTACATGGCGTAGGAGGGCCTTAGCAATACTATGATCAGAAAGACAGGTAGTAGAAGAAGTCGGTCTTAGTGTAAAAAACTTTGTCCATTGTGTAGTGTGAAACAAAGTGTTTAAGGGGAGTGCGTGGCGACCTGGTCGTTTCTGAGATGAATGAGAATGCAGTGTTGAATCGTCAAATAAAGATCTTGGCCGTTTAGATGTGGGACCAGAGTTGGTTCGACATGGGACGGGCGAGCAACCCAAAAATTGCTGCACCGTAGAGGGAGAAGCCAGAAGCATAGTCAAAGAAGAGCAGAGGTCAGACTTATAAAAGGGGCCAGTCGGAACCCCGGTACCTGAAGCAGGTGACAAACTGGCACCAGCAAGAAGTACAGGGGTATTGGAAGTGTCCGAAGAGTGGTCCAAGAACGAGGTAGGGTCAGAACTGGGTGCGGTATCAGGAAGAGGTCCGGGGGTAGTAGGCTCACGGATTGGGTCATCCATGGTTAGGTTACTTCTTTCTTTTCATTTTTAATAAAAAAAAAGAAAGAAAATAAAATAAAAAGAAAAAGAATAAAAAAAGGGGGGGAACATGGAGGAATAACTCTTAGGAGGAATGAAAGGGGCGCAAATCCTCCTCCGTGCCCAAGAGGACCTCAGCACCGCAAGTAGTGCAGATGCGTCATGGAACCCGTGCCATGCACTACCCTTCATGCCAGTAAACCAGCAATCCGGGATAGCAACCTCACATCCACCGAGCCACCTCGGCGGACAAGAGAGGGCGGCCGGACACCCGCAACAAAGCATACCTCCTTCGGCCACCACCCGCGGAATCCGAAAGGTGGCTTCCAGAGATACACCCGTCGCCCGCAAGACACCTAAAGCCACCCCCCGGGAGACCGGAGAAGGATCGGGACATCCCCAGGCGATCCAGATTCCATGGCAAACTACACCACCACCAAGAACCTCAACGGAATGGGATGGACCACGGTACCCTTCCCCCAACCTAGGAACCAGAATGCCTGTGGAGAGAATCCCACAGGGTAAAAATGGGAAGGGAATAAGGGAGGGATGAGGAGGAGGAGGAAAGGGAAAAGGGAGATGGGAAAGGGGAGGGGAGATTGGGGGTATTAGGTTCGGTCTGAGGAAGAAGACCAATAGGTCCAATTCCTCAGACCGATAGCCTCTTTACTGCGACAAGGCACTACCCTTAAAGAGGTAAAAGTTTTTAAAACATTCATATTGCTATGTATTCTCTCTCATATGTGAGTTATCATATGATTTACTAAGTTAGTTTTATAGGGAAAACTTTCCAGACACCTTGAACACTTGTATTGTTTATGATCTTTATGAAGTATCATGTGCTTAACTAAAAGAGAGTCACTTGAAAATACTTTCTGACACTCTGGACACTTTTGTGTTTTTTCTTCTGTATGAATCTTCATGTGTCTCACTAGAGAAGATTTTACTGAAAATTGTTGTGTACACAGTGAGCACTGATAGTCCTTCTCTCCTGTATGAACTCTCTCATGTTTGTTTAGTGAGAATTTATAAGCAAAGTCTTTCAGACACACTGAACAATGATATGGCTTCTCTCCTGTATGAACTCTCTCATGTATATTTAGTAAGGATTTTCTAGCAAAGGCTTTCAGACACACTAAACACTGAAATGGTTTCTCTCCTGTATGAATTCTCTGATGTTTGTTTAGTGAGGATTTATCAGTGAAGTCTTTCAAACACTCTGAACAATGAAATGGCTTCTCTCCTGTATGAACTCTCTCATGTATATTTAGTAAGGATTTTTTAGCAAAGGCTTTCAGACACACTGAACACTGAAATGGTTTCTCTCCTGTATGAATTCTCTGATGTTTGTTTAGTGAGGATTTATCAGTGAAGACTTTCAAACACACTGAACAATGAAATAGTTTCTCTCCTGTATGAAGTCTCCCATGTATATTTAGTAAGGATTTTCTAGCAAAGGCTTTCAGACACACTAAACACTGAAATGGTTTCTCTCCTGTATGAAGTCTCTGATGTAGTTTTAGTGAGGATTTAAAAGTAAAATTTTCAGACACACTAAACACTGAAATGGTTTCAATCCTGTATGAACTATCTTATGTTGATTTAGTGAGGATTTTTTAGCAAAGTCTTTCAGACACACTGAACAATGATATGGCTTCTCTCCTGTATGAACTCTCTCATGTTGTTTTTGTGAAAATTTTGTAGTAAAGTCTTTTAGACACACTGAACAATGATATGGCTTCTCTCCTGTATGAACTATCTGATGTTGTTTTAGTGAGGATTTTGTAGCAAAGTCTTTCAGACACACTGAACACTGATATGGCTTCTCTCCTGTATGAGTATTGCTATGTCTCAAGAGTTCAAAATTAGTTGGAAAAACTTTATCACAAACAGAACTGATGGAGTTTCTTCATTACCTTCATGTTGCCTTCATTTGATTTACTTCAAGATTCTAACACTAAAAAAATTAGTAATTTTTGTATGTTATGCACTACTGTACTTCACATAACAATATACATACTGTACATCACATAACAACAGACTTACTGTACTTCACATAACAACAGATTTACTGTACTTCACATAACAACAGACTTACTGTACTTCACATAACAACAGACTTACTGTACTTCACATAACAACAGACTTACTGTACTTCACATAACCACAGACTTACTGTACTTCACATAACAGACTTACTGTACTTCACATAACAGACTTACTGTACTTCACATAACAGACTTACTGTACTTCACATAACAGACTTACTGTACTTCACATTTTTTACTATCTTTCTATATTGTCTCACATTTAATACAACTTACAGGAAATTCTTTTCATATGAACTCTTGTAAGAAACACAAATTTAAAAGAAAAAATATTGTCATAAAATATTTACAAAGAGGTTTGTATCCACTATCAAATATTACAATGTTTTTTCTTTGTAAATTTTAATAAATAATGTATAAAGTTTCAGTAATGTGTGAACTCTTTTAACTTTAATAAGTTTTAAAATAACTGAGGCAGGTTGTGTAAGTGGGTGCTGAGGTAGGTCATGTAAGTTAAGTGGGTGCTGAGAGTGGTTGTGTAAGTGGGTGTTAGTGCAAGTCGTTTAAGTGGGTGTTAGTGCAGGTCGTGTAAGTTGTTTAAGTCGGTGTTAATGTAGGTCATGTGGCCCGGTGGTCTGGTGGCTAGAGCTCTCGCTTCACACACGGAAGGCCCGGGTTCGATTCCCGGCGGGTGGAAACATTTCGACGTGCTTCCTTACACCTGTTGTCATGTTCACCTAGCAGCAAATAGGTACCTGGGAGTTAGTTGACTAGTGTGAGTCGCATCCTGGGGGACAAGATTGAGGACCAAAATGGAAATAAGACAGACAGTCCTCGATGACGCACTGACTTTCTTGGGTTATCCTGGGTGGCTAACCTTCTGGGGTTAAAAATCTGAAGAAATCTTATCTTATAAGTGGGTGTTAGTGCAGGTTGTGTAAGTTGTTTAAGTGGGTGTTAGTGTAGGTCATGTAAGTTATTTAAGTGGGTGTTAGTGTAGGTCATGTAAGTTGTTTAAGTGGGTGTTAGTGTAGGTTGTATAACTTTAAATATTCCATAAACAAACCTAATGTCATCCTATATTAAGTTAATTGTTGCTGACAGTAGTTGTCTTCAGTATTTCAGACAGTATACGTAGTATGCTTCATTAAACTTCGTCCTGACAGTACTTGTACTGTACTCAGTATTTCAGACAGTATAGTATACTTCAGTAAACTAGTGCTGACAACAGTATTCGATGCCTTACTAAACCTGGTGCTGACACTAGCTGATCTCAGCACTTTTATCATTTCTTTCAGTGTGCTGACACTGGGAGTCAGCATGGTATGTTTACTACAGTACTGACACTGTAAACACCAACTGTAAAAGAAAAGTTAAATGAGATTTTTTTATAAATCAGTTTGTACTTAGATTTCAACAGTATTAGATATTCTGGGCAGGTTTAATTTACAAAGCGAATTGTACATAATTATATGGTCATTCCTTAACTGAGGAAGTTTAGTGTTGAAGGTGGATTCAAGTAGCAGACAATTGTTTCTGTAACACTGGACAACAACAGTTTAACTTCAAGTTTTAAAACATGCATTTCCAGTTAAGTGGGGAACTTGAATTCAAATCTAAACTTAGTTTTGCTCCAACACATTAACTTTCTATAAAATAGAAAGTCATGGTGACTAATTTGACCAAGACACAGCCATCATGGAGAAGAGATATGAGGGAAACCTCATTGTATCACGACTCACTGGTGCTGGACACTGGTGTGGGAAACTGGTGCTGGACACTGGTGCTGGACACTAGTGTGGGACACTGGTGCTGGATATTGGTGCTGGACACTGGTGTAGGACACTGGTGTAGGACACTGGCACGGGACATTGGTGCTGGACGCTGGCACGGGACACTAGCGCTGGACACTGGTGTGTGACACTGGTGCTAGACACTGGTGTGTGGCACTGGTTCTGGACACTGGTGTGTGGCACTGGTGCTGGACACTGGTGCTGGACAACAATACTCAACACAAATAATAAAACCTGAAAACCAAAGTAAATTTGTTTTTATGTATGGAAATTCCTGTCATTTCTGTTATGCATATAAATAATGAATACATATACGTTAACCCTTTCACTGTCTCTTATGTAGATCTATATTACTGACATAAGTACCACTCGCATAAACACTTAATCACAGTGCCCTCACATGCTGTCAGCGGTAAATTTTGGCCTAGACATGAGAGAACGGGTCTGTGTGAGCAGTATAAAGAAATCCTACCCCACACATTGCATCATGGGAAAAGAAAACCTCTGATCTGAATTTGAGGTGTTTTCTTGGATAGTTTTTATGGTTTTATTGTTTGTTTCTTTTTATCAACTGATAGAATGGAAGACATACTACTTGACCCCTACTATCTAAAATCTTTGAAAAATTAATTCACAAACAAGTCTACTCCTACTTAGTTTCCTACAAGATACTCAACCCCAGTTAATTTGAATTTAGACCAAAAAAAAAGTACAAATGATGCAATTATCAATATGCTTGAGCTAATATATTCTGCACTCAAAAAAAAACGAATTTCCCCTGAGACTCTTCATTGACTTACAAAAAGCTTTTGATACAGATGACCATGACCTATTGTACCAAAAACTTGAACATTACGGGGTCAGAGGACACACTCTTGAATATCTAAAATCTTATCTTAGCAATAGAACCCAGTATGTATACACTAATGAAGCTAACTCAACTACACAACCAGTTCTTGTTGGAGTCTCACAGGGGAGTGTCCTTGGCCCACTTCTATTTCTCATCTACATCAATGACCTCCCAAATGCATCTAAACTCCTTAAACTCATTTTATTTGCAGATGACACTACTTATGTCTTCTATCACCCAAATTTAACCATATTAACAGATAATATAAATGCTGAACTACTAAAAATATCTACTTGGATGACAACCAACAAACTTACTCTCAATATAGACAAAACCTATTTTATGCTCTTTGGAAACAGAGCTACAAATGTACAGCTAAACATACTAATAAATGGTTCACCCATTTCTAGACTCACAGAGGGTAAATTTTTAGGTCTCCACCTTGACTGCAACCTCAAATTCCAAACTCACATACAACAAATAACCAAGAAAGTCTTGAAAACAGTAGGCATCCTCTCAAAGATATGGAACTATGTACCCTGATCAGCTCTCCTTGCACTATACCACTCACTCATCTACCCTTACCTAACCTATGGTATTTGTGCATGGGGCTCAACCACAACAAATCACCTTAAACCTTTAATAACCCAACAAAAAACTGCAGTGCTATTGATTACAAACTCCTATAATAGACAGCATACTCCTCCACTTTTCAAGTCTCAACTTACTCAATATACTAAACATCCACACTTACTATTATGCCTATTACATGCACAGAACACTATACAGTGGACCCCCAAGTAACGAGCAAAATTCATTCCAGAAGCCTGCTCAAGTGCCATTACCGAACGAATTTACTCCCTTAAGAAATAATGTCAAGTAGGTTAGTCCATTTCAGACCCCCAAAAATACACTTACAAAAGCACTTACAATATTATACTTACATAATTGTACAATTTCCGGGGTGCTCGTTACTCGGGGGTCCACTGTACTCAAATATAAACCCCTCTCTCAAACTCCTACTTATTAACTACAACAGAACTCACAACCATAATACAAGAAACAAATCACTCTTTGATGTCCCTCATGTTCATCTCTCCCTGTGCAAAAATGCTATGCACATAAAGGGCCCGAAGCTCTGAAACTCATTACCAGAACACACTAAAGGACCCCTGCCTGTATATCAATTTAAGGCCTTACTTCAAAATCTCCTCATCACCCAAAATTACTGTAACCAGAAAAGCTGTACCTAATGCCGACCTTTTAATCAAGCAACACAAAAAGAACCAATGATGTCTCAATTTCAATACTGAGTACAGTGGTACCTCGAGTTACGATATTTTTGTTCGAGAATGCTGTTCACGTGCCATTACCAAACAAATTTATCCCCATAAGGAATAATGTAAAATAGACTAGTCCTTTTACACCCCCAAAAATATACTTACAAAAGCATTTAAAAAAATAAACTTACATAAAAGGGCGATTTTGGGGACCATCGTAACTCGAGGTACCACTGTATTTTGCTGACGATTTCACAACCATTTACTTATTACTTTAAAAAACTGGATGTTCAAATTTCATTGTTCTGAATACTAAATTTTAATAGTACTTTATATAGTAAATTGATTAATTTGTTCTACTGTAAAACTGTAATGCTCAAATTTCATTGTTTAAATATTCAATTGTACTTCATATTGTAAATTGTTAACTGTATTTTTTACTATTTAATCTGTTATAGCCTAATTAATCTTAAGTTAATTTTAAATTTGCCCGAAATGCTCTGCATACAAGGGGCTTTTGGCATGTACACCCAACTACAAGATCCCATTGTACAACTATGTACCAAGTCAAAATAAAAATTATTATTATTAAATAAAGAAGAATTTGGCAAGTTCACAACCAGAAGTACAGTAGACTGTTATTTATCATGGGTATATTTGGCACATTTTGGTTATAGAACTATTGAAGAATTGCTGCACAATTTTATAGAACACTTCATAAAATTAACTTAACACGGTTCAGTTTGCGGGAAGGGAAAAAATTTGGAGCTTTTCCCGCAGGATGGGTTAGACCATTGAGTCAGCGGGAGAGACCTACCGCCATCCCCCACCACCCCCACGACCCTTGAGAAACTATAACCAAACAGATTCTGTGTCCGATGTTTCTAATCTTATATCTTGTCTAACACAATTTAAATTATCTCTGACATACATCGCCACTCCACCACCCTTCCTGTTGACCTTATCAGTGTGGAATAGTTTATAACCCTGAATGTTGCATTCAGAAGGCATTTCTCTATATTTCAGGTTGAACCAGGTCTCTGTTATAGCAATAATATCTATATTACCTACACTTGCAAGTAATCTTAGCTCATCAATCTTATTTCTTAGACTCCTACTACAGTCAGCCCTTGGTTTTCGTGTGCCTCAGTTTTCGATGATTTTGGTATTCGGGCACTTTTTTCGTGGAAATTTTGTCTTAGTTTTCGTTGATTGTCTTAGTTTTCGTCGATGGTACGGAACCTGTCCAATGCCCAGCACACATACAAAGGCCACAAGCCCGCCTCCCACCCACCTCCCACACACATTCACAGGCAGTGTAGCATTGTTTATGGTTGAGTGAACATCATCCTGCGAGTTCATACAAAACATTTCTTAACAATTCATTGTTTTTGGCCCTTGATTATTGTGTGTGACTACTAAATAAGCTACCATGGGCCCAAAGAAAGCTCCTAGTGCCAGTTCTTTGGTAAAGAAAGTGAGAAACACCGTAGAACTGAAGAAAGAAATAATAGAAAAATATGATAGTGGTGTACGTATTGCCGAGCTCGCCACAGTTTCTTGAAGTTTGCAATGACCTGCTGGTCCATGGGCTGGATGAGAGGAGTGGTGTTAGGAGGCAAGAACTTCACTCTGATGAAATTTAAGTTGTCAGGCAACAACTCTTGCAAGTTGTGAGGATGAGCAGGAGCATTGTCCAGTACCAGGAGGCACTTGAGTCCCAATTTCTTTTCCAGAAGGTATTTCTTCACACTAAGGCCAAACACTCTAGTCACCCATTCCTTGAAAATCTCCTAGTGACCCATGCCTTGGTGTTAGCTTTCCAATGCACACACAATTTATTCTTGTCAACACTGTGTTTCTTGAAGGGTCTGGGATTTTCTGAGTGATACACCAGTAAAGGCTTCACTTTAAAATCACCACTGGCATTGGCACACATCATAAGAGTTAGCCTATCTTTCATAGGCTTGTGTCCTGGCTGTGTCTTTTCCTCCTGAGTAATGAAGGTCCTGTTTGGCATTTTCTTCCAAAACAGGCCTGTTTCATCACAATTAAACACTTGTTGGGGGAGGAATTGTTCAGCCTCTATGAACCCCTGGAATTCACTCATAAACTTTTCAGCTGCACGTTTGTCTGAGCTGGCTGCCTCACCATGCCTTACAACACTGTGTATGCCACTACGTTTCTTAAACCTCTCAAACCAGCCTTTGCTGGCTTTAAAATCACTCGCCTCACCACTGGTTCCAGGCACTGTCTTGACAAGATCTGCGTGCAACTTCCTTGCCTTTTCACAAATTATCGCTGTGGAAATACTATCACCCGCTATCTGTTTTTCATGGATCCACACCCCTAATAACTTCTCAACCTCATCCACTGTTTTCGATCTATTTTTCGTTAACATATCAACCCCTTTTGCAACATTAGCTTCCTTGATCTCATTTCTCTTCGCCAGGATAGAGCTGATAGTAGATAGGGTTTTCTTGTACATCCTGGCAAGCTCACTCAGCGTATGCCACTCTCATATTTTTCTATAATCTCTTTCTTCAGTTCGATGGTGTTCCTCACTTTCTTTACCACAGGGGTGCAACTAGGAAGCTTCTTTGGACCCATGGTGACTTATTTCACAGTGACAATCACTAAACCACCAAAAAAGACACCAAATGTATTGTGAATGTTTGAAAGAGCACGCTGGGTAATGTTCTCTCAATGGTAAACAACACTTCACTGGCGGGCGTCCTGCGCAGGCGCGGAGCAGGCGGACAGGTCTAATACGTTACGAAACATGAGGGATTTTACGATACACAAAATCAAAAAAAGCTTACAAAACACGATTTTTACGAAATGAGCCTTACGATACTCGGGGGTCCACTGTATACTAATATCCAGTACCCACCAACAGATTGCATCTGGCATTGGCAGCAACATGCAAATTTTGTGCCCAATCCCCATCAATTTGATAACACTCACAGTGGAATCCAGCCAAACTGTACCTTTAGGAACAATGCAAGTGAACTGGAAATTTTTGAACTGATGGAAATTATTGTCTGGGAAAGTAACAGATATTTTGATTATACCATGGCAAACACAATGGTTTCACCACAGTCATGACTATACCGGTGGAAGGAGACAACTGTGGCTGAAATGTATCTGTTCTTTGCCACAATAATGCTTATGCCACATGTGTATAATTATGTACTGTATATCAAATCATAGTGGACCACTGACTGCCTAATTTCTACCCCAGTGATATTATCCCCATCAACAAATTTATCCTACTAATCCATATGCTTCACTGTTCACACAAAACAATGCCTGCCAAAAACGACAGGTTATACAAGATCAGGGACAGTTTTATATATCTGAAACAGAAGTTCAGTATGTATTTTTATCCCTTCAAGAGCCTTGTTATTGATTCTCTTCAAAGGCAGACTGTTGTTCAAACAGTATATCCCAAGCAAGAGGAAATGCTTTGGTATCAAGCTGTTTGTGCTTTGTGATTGAGAAAGTGGTCTCATATTGGATATAACTGTGTACACAGGAAGTAAAACATTGAAAGATACCAGGAAGTTATTGGGTATCTCAGGTGATGTGGCGAGAACAATGATGGAACCATATCTTGGTAAAAGGCATACATTACACTATACGGATAATTGATACACATGCCCCTTACTCAATGATTTCCTCATAGTGGTGAGGTGAAGGTGTTTGATGACACATCATGGCATTATGGTGGTATGACAAATGAGATTTGATATTGTTTACATCCATTCACAAGAACGAAATGAAAGACACTGGCAGGGTGGATAGAGACCAAAGAACCCATTCTAAAACCTGTGTTTGTGCTTGACTACACCTTCAATATGTGTTTGATGTAAAACACATGTAAGACTGATGTATAAAATGATAATGAGGGAATGGGGTGGGATGAACGAGGGGTTGTTAAAGTATTATGAGGCTCCACTAGAACACCTGTGACAAAAGATATATATTTTTTTATCACATCTGCCATTTCCCACCTAGGCAGGGTGACCTGAAAAAGAAGAAATGCTTTCATCATTATTCACTCCATCACTGTCTTGCCAGAGGTACGCATGTACTACTGCTAAAAACTGCAACATCACCCCTCCTTCAGAGCACATACACTGTACTTCCCACCTAAAGGACTCAAGTTTGGCTAACCAGTTTCCCTGAAACCCTTCATAAATGTTACTTTACTCACACTACAACAAGTCATACAAACTACAGTGGACCCCCGAGTAACGAGCATAATTCATTCCAGAAGCCTGCTCAAGTGCCATTACCGAACGAATTTTCTCCCTTAAGGAATAATGTCAAGTAGGTTAGTCCATTTCAGACCCCCAAAAATACACTTACAAAAGCACTTACAATACTATACTTACATACTTGTACGATTTCCAAGGTGCTCGTAACTCGGGGGTCCCCTGTATTTGCTTCCACTCGCTCCTATCCAAAATGCTCATGCACGCTTGCTGGAAGTCCATGTCCCTCACACACAAAACTTCCTTTACCCCCCTCTCTCCAACCTTTCCTAGGATGACCCCTACCCCCACCATCCTGCCACTATAGATTAATATAACTCCAAGTCATTCTATTTTCATTCTATCCTTCTAAATGTCTGAACCACCTCAACAACTGCTCCTCTGCCCTCTGGATAATACTTTTGAAACCTCACACCTCCTTCTAATCTCCAAGCTATGGATTCTCTGCATAATATTTACAGCACATATTTCACCCTGACATGACATCTCCACTGCGTCCAGCCGTCTCCTTGTTACAACATTCACCACTCATGCTTCATCCCAATATAAGAGTGGAGATACAACTATACTCCCATAAATCCTCCTCTTTGCTTCCAAAGATAATGTCCTTTGTCTCCACAGACTCCTCAGTGCACCACTCACCTTTTCCCCTTCATTAATTCTATAATCCACCTCAAACATTTGAATACATTCACTTCCTCCACACTCCCAACTTTCAATCCAATCTTTCATTACCTAAATTTTTGGTTTTCCTCATCACCTTACTCCTCCCTACGTTCACAGTCATTTTTTTTTAATTTACATGCTTGCAGTGATACTGCTCCTGCAGGGAGCAGCAGCAGGACACAATACTGCACCACCTCTCGGAGTCCCTTAACACCAACAACAATAACACAGGAGTGGACAGACGCCCCACACATGGTGTGTTGTTTCTCCTGTCTTACACAGATACATTGGTGATGCAGATTACATGGTGAGCTTAAAATATGTGGCCAGCAGTTATAGCTTTTCTGAGGACATATGCACCTTACTTCACCCTTCTTGCAGCAGCAGTCATTAGATGTACTGGACATGTACTATTTGTTATTTTCTTTTGTTGTTGCAGGCATGTACTACGGATTCTGTGTTCAATAAAGCCTAGAGATAAGGCCTATGTTTCTATCACAATAATTTATTGAACACAGTTATCCTGGGCTAGCTGGTGGTGATCCTGAGCTAGACTACACCACAACATGGAGCGTTTACTGAAACCTGAGAGGCTAGACTTTAGTAAGTTTATTCAGATACACAAATACATTAAATTCATGCACTTGCTAGGATAACCCAAATCAGACAAGTGACTTATTTCCATTGGGGTCTTATAATTTTCATTGTGGATATATGTCATTATTTAAAGGAAGCACTGGTTTAAGACTTTTGAAAACTTCTTGGGAGCCTTTTCTCAGAAAGATTTAGATAAACTAAGCCTGCTCATCAATTTGTGTCACCTAAAATCTATGAGGCTATTTCTGAGTGTAATACCTATGAAGATGCTATCAATACAGTGGACCCCCGAGTATCGTAATTAATCCGTTCCAGGAGCTATTACTTAACATGAAGTTTACGAAATTCGAACCATTATTTCCCATAAGAAATAACGTAAATACAATTAATCCATTCCACAAAAAATATTCATACAAAATAATTAAAAACAATATATATATATACATTTACTTACCTTTATTGAAGAGTTGCAGGCATCTGGAAGGTAGGGTTGATGACAGGGGCAGGGTGTTAGTGGTTGGAAGGGGAATTCCCCTCCAAAAGAACTTCAGGTAACAAGTCCCTCTCTGGGGTTACTTCCCTTCTTGGTCTTTTAATGCCACTAGGACCAGCTTGAGAGTCACTAGACCCCTGCCTGGTAAAGTAACTGCCACAGTCCTCTGTTTCTGGCGACTCTTCAACACTTTCCTGAAGTGCAACATGGCTCTGTCACTGAAGTGGTTGCACAGAAGGCTCATTTCAGCTTGCTCAGGGTGGTGTCTTTCAATAAATGTCTGCAACTCATTCCACTTTGTATACATCTCCTTAAGCAATGAAGAAGGCACCTCCTTCTCTCTCTCTCCCTCCTCCTGTGAAGCAATAACCTCAGCTGTGGTCTGTTGCTGTTCCAGATGAAGGTCTTGCAGCTCTTCAGTTGTTAGCTCTACCCTGTGCTCCTCACCACTCACCTCCAACCCCAGGCTGTTCCCCAATGCCACAATATCTTCCACAACAGGCACAGGGTCGTCAGGGTCAGGGTCAGGGTCAGGGTCAGCCTCAAATCCTTCAAAATCCCTCTTTTCAACACAATCCGGCCACAGTGGTCTCAAAGCAGAGTTCAAAGTCCTGGAAGTCACTTCCTCCCAAGCCTTACCTATAAAGCGTATGCAATGCACGATAGTGAAGTGATCTTTCCAGAACTCTCTTAGGGTCAATTCAGAGTCATTGGTCACATTAAAGCACTTCTGAAACACTGCTTTGGTGTACAGTTTCTTGAAGTTTGCAATGACCTGCTGGTCCATGGGCTGGATGAGAGGAGTGGTGTTAGGAGGCAAGAACTTCACTCTAATGAAATTGAACTTGTCAGACAACAACTCTTCCAAGTTGTGAGGATGAGCAGGAGCATTGTCCAGTACCAGGAGGCACTTGAGTCCCAATTTCTTTTCCAGGAGGTATTTCTTCACACTAGGGCCAAACACTCCAGTCACCCATTCCTTGAAAATCTCCGTAGTGACCCATGCCTTTGTGTTAGCCTTCCAATGCACACACAAATTATTCTTGTCAACACTGTGTTTCTTGAACAGTCTGGGATTTTCATAGTGATACACCAGTAAAGGCTTCACTTTAAAATCACCACTGGCATTGGCACACATCATAATAGTTAGCCTGTCTTTCATAGGCTTGTGTCCTGGCTGTGCCTTTTCCTCCTGAGTAATGAAGGTCCTGTTTGGCATTTTCTTCCAAAACAGGCCTGTTTCATCACAGTTAAACACTTGTTGGGGGAGGAATTGTTCAGCCTCTACGAACCCCTTAACCCATTCGGGGTCAGTGCCATACCAGTACGTTTTACGAGCAGGGGTTGGTGCCGTACTAGTATGCGTAAATTCTAGCAGCTTCAAATTAAGCGGGAAACAGCTGGTAGGCCTAGGGATGAGAGAATGGGTCTGCGCAGTCAGTGTGTGCATTGTGGGAACACCATTTCAGTACACCTTCACCACCATGCCTAGCAGCAAGAAACACCTTACTCCTCGGCGAATTGGGACACTTTTATTCATCAGTGACAGTTCTAACAGTGATGGGGGTGTTAGTGAAGGTGACTTTCAAGGTTTTGAGGCGGTTGTGACCGAAACTAGTGACCATAATACCGGTATAAGTGAGGAAAACCCAGACGACCCACAGTCGTCCACCTCTGGTGCTGTGGCGTCTTGTTCACGGCCAGTTGTACCAGAACGAAGGCAGAAACTCCTATTTTCTAATGTCCCAGACTCAGATGTGAGCAAAGGTGATGATACTGATAGTGACTATGAACTCCAAGCCCTTCGAAATAGTTCCAGTAGCGTGAGTGAAGAGGAATATTCACCAGTGAAGTGTCAGTATATACAACGGTATATGCGCTCTGGTAGTGTGCCATATGCTCTTCCAAGGGTTAGGAGTATATCTCGGAGTACATCCCGTGGGCGTACAACAGGAAGTGATAGTGAAAATGATGATGATAGCGTTGCAATTGGTATGAGAAATGGGCATGCAACTGGTAGTGGTGGTGGTGGTGCGCCGCACGAGGCACCAGCAGTGGACCATGCTGGCACCCACGCCGCTGACTCAGCTCAGTTACAACAAAGGCAACCCTCACCCACCCACCAACCCCCCACAACTACAACCTCCACTTCCACAACCCCCACAACCACCTGTAAATATCCAGTACCCACCAGCAGACCGCACCTGGGATTGGCAGGAAGCTGACAATTTTATTCCCAATCCCCATCAGTTTGATGAAAGGCACAGTGGATTACGCCCATCTTGTCCACTTGGGAACAATGCCACTGAACTGGAATGTTTCCAGTTATTCTTTGACGAACCCTTGATAGACATTATTATCAGAGAAAGCAACAGATACTTCGATTACACAATGGCAAACACGATTCTTTCACCAAAATCACGTCTACACCAGTGGAAGGAGACAACTGTGCAGAGATGTATCTTTTCTTTGCCACAATAATGCTTATGCCGCATGTCTATAAACACCGTATCAAATCATATTGGTCAACAGACAGATTGATTGCAACACCAGCTTTCAGTGATATTATACCAGTGAATCGATTTGTGCTACTTCTACGCATGTTGCATTTTCGGACAAATCCAGGCCTGACAGAACCGACAGGTTATATAAGATTAGGAATGTGTTTCTGTATCTGAAAGAAAGTTCAATATGTATTTTTATCCCTTCAGGAAGCTTGTTATTGACGAGTCACTGATTCTGCTCAAAGGTAGACTGTCATTCAAGCAGTATATACCAAGCAAGAGGAAACGCTTTGGTATAAAGTTGTTTGTGCTTTGTGATTGCTACAGTGGTCTTGTATTGGATATTATTGTGTACACTGGAAGTAATACATTGAAAGATACCAGGAAGTTACTGGGTATCTCTGGTGATGTGGTTAGAACAATGATGGAACCATATCTTGGCAAGGGGCATATATTATATACTGATAACTGGTACACAAGCCCCTCCCTCAGAGATTTTTTGCGAGTGAACTTGACAGATGTGTGTGGTACAGTGCGTGCAAATCGTAAGCATATGCCTAGGTTCAGTGCAGGCACTCGTACAGGTGAGGTGCAGGCGTTTGCTGCCAATGATATCATGGCATTTCGGTGGCATGACAAACGAGATGTCACACTGTTGTCATCAATTCACCCTAATGAAATGGCAGACACTGGCAGGGTGAATAGAGAGACTGATGAACCCATTCTAAAACCTGCAGCTGTGATGGACTACACTCTCAATATGCATTCAGTGGACAAATGTGACATGCAGATTGGGTTTGCTGATTGTGTCAGACGTACGCCACTCTCATACTTTTCTATAATCTCTTTCTTCAGTTCGATGGTGTTCCTCACTTTCTTTACCACAGGGGTGCCACTAGGAAGCTTCTTTGGACCCATGGTGACTTATTTCACAGTGACAATCACTAAACCACCAAAAAAGACACCAAATGTATTGTGAATGTTTGAAAGAGCGCGCTGGGTAATGTTCTCTCAATGGTAAACAACGCTTCACTGGCGGGCGTCCTGCGCAGGCCCGGAGCAGGCGGACAGGTCTAATATGTTACCAAACACGAGCCAGTTTACGATTCACAAAATCGAAAAAAGCTTACAAAACACGATTTTTACGAAATAAGAACCTTACAAAACTCGGGGGTCCACTGTACTCTCGTCTCAGTATATTAAACCAACAAATGAAATCTTTGCACGTTATCGTCTTGCAACTCGCCACCAGCAGATTGGTGATTCCTTAGAGAAATACCTTCAAGCATTGAAAATTTTGGGTAAGGTCTGTCACTTCCAAGCAGTGACAGCTGCTCAGTATTGTGAAGAGTCCATCAGGGATACTTTTATCAGTGGCCTGCAATCACCAATAATAAGGCAGCATTTATTGGAGAATAAAACTCTTGACTTAGCCACTACCTTTGACCAGGCATGAGCTTTAGATTCAGCCCAGAAGAATTCTGAAGTATACAGTACCATTCAGCATTCTCGAGTGGTAAGTGCTGCAACTCCTGACCGAGACTCTTGCAATGAAGTTACTGTGAAACCTACCTCAGTGACGGCAGCTGCAGGCACAAAGTGTTTCTTTTGTGGTTTGTCAAGACATCCACGTCCAAAGTGTCCAGCTCGTGAAGCAATGTGCCATAAATGCCATAAGAAAGGTCACTTTGCTAAAGTATGTCGTGCTAATGCATCAACAAGAGCTAGTGCTTCTACACATTCCAGTGATCATGCGACTCTAGCAACAGTGACTTCTGCGGCTGCTCCAAATTCACTCTCAAAGGCAGTTGTGAAAGTATTCATCAAAGGAACAGAAGTAGATGGTCTTATTGATAGTGGCAGCTCAGAGGTTTCA
>WNWK01034640.1:0-20331 GCA_009830355.1 Cherax destructor
TCAACCACATACAATTGGTATAACTTTCTCGGCCTTTTGAAAATCAATTGGATGGTTAAAATATCTCACATGAATAAACAGAGCATTAGACTCTTGTCTAATTCTAATGCTATATTTATGTTGTCATAATCTTAGTTCAAGGCTTTTCCCAGTTACACTATAATAAACTTTATCACATTTTTTCAAGTAATCTTGTAGTCACAGCCGTCAGTATTTTTCGGGGAATTTTTATTCAAAGATTTTTTTTACTGTATCAAGATTTTTAAATACAACTTTGATTTTAATATTCTTAAGTAGATAAGGTTGAATAAGAATGTTTGTCCTTTTCTTAATTGTGAAAAGTATTTCTAACAATTTTAAAGGATTTATTAACTAAGTGTTTTGGGTATTTTAGATCATTAGCTATATCATAAATTTTCAAAATTTCTTCATCTATGAAATCTGGGCTGCAAATACGAAAGCTCTCAAAATATTGTTGAGAATATAGATAGCTTAACTCTACCAAGAAAAATAGTGAACTTAAGAACAGTTATTTATTGCTTTTTCTGCATATTTTGAATTTAAAATCATGGTTCCTTAATAATTAATGCATATAGAAAAGGCAATGAGTTATTTTGTTCAAACACAACACTAAAATTTTAGGAATGAGATATTATTAGGTGTCCGTAGTTCGATTGGTAGCGCACTCAGCTCACACATGGAGGTCCGAGGGTCGATCTCCGGTACGAGTGGAAACATTAGGATGTGTTTCCTTAAGGCACCTGCTGTCCATGTTCACCTGTCAGTAAAATAAGTACGTGGATGTTAGTCGACTGGTTTGGGTCGCATTCTGGGGGCAAAATTGACCATATTTGCCCGAATTGCTCTGCATAATAAGCTTTCTATATAGTAGTATGTCACTGATGTCAGCTGGGCCTGTATACCTTGTACAAGAACTTGTAGAAATGAAGATTATTATGATGTATTGTTTTTATTATTATTATTATTATTATTATTATTATTATTATTATTATTATTATTATTATTATTTTTTATTATTATTTGAACAAGGAAATGGTTAATGTCTATAGTTTTAAGCATTAGACATAAAACATCAACAACTTATCTGTACCACTTACCTCTATTGGCAAGGAATTTGTTAAGTAGTCTTGCTTCAAAATATTCCATGTACAAATTGGTAAGAACAGTGACTGGACTAAACATGCTAATAACAGTTTTGTAATTAACTTGTCATATGAAACATTAGATAAAAATACAACCGTTGCTCTAGGTTTCAGTCTGAGTTTTGGAACTTCTAAAAAAAAGTCATTAATATGGAAATTGCAAAAAACTTTATGTAATCTGGAAAATTCTACTGATTTATCCAGTGATGATTTTAAATATAAGTAATGGGATAATTTATAGTTCTGTGGTGAAAAAAAAAAATATTCCCAATTGACCTCAAATAATTTTTAAGCCTAATGAAAATCTTATTAGTAATAAGCATTTGCATATTACTAAAGCAGACAAAATAAATACAGTAGTAATTTTGAAAGAAACTGATTACCAAGGTAAAATGAATAAACGTTTAGATACAGGTACTTATTAGAAGGAATCCCTTAGATTCTGTTAACAGTAACTTTAATAAAACAAAACGATTACTGAAAGGTAAATATTAACTCATTAAAAAATTCATGGCCACCAATCCATCTTTAATAATAATAACAATAATATCTTTATTTACTACAAGTACATGTACAAGGTATACAGTCCTAGCTGACATCAATGACATACTACTAGTATATATAGAAAGCCGCTTGTTATGCAGAGCATTTCGGGCAAATTAGATCCTTGTCCCAGGATGCGACCCACACTAGTCGACTAACATCCAGGAACATAGACAACCAGTGTAAAGAAACACGTCCAATGTTTCTACCCGCGCTGGGAATCGAACACAAACCCTCGCCGTGTGAAGCGAGAGCTTTAGCGATCAGACCACGGGACCACAAAATTTGTGTGGTCCTGTGACGCTCTAGTCCACGGGACAGCACAATTTGTGTTGTCCCGTGGACTAGAGCGTCATGCGGTTTCACTCACGATGAGACGGGCCAAATCAGCATGGGTTCGACTCCTTGGCTAGTCGCAGTGTTGTTATTGATCAATACCACTCGTTCGTGGGTACAATTACACACACACACACACACACACACACACACACACACACACACACACACATATATATATGCTAGGAATTCGCAAGAACATTGTAAAAATCTCTAGTTGTGTCGATGCATGCAGGGGATGAGATGAAAAGCTGTAAGCCTCCTGCCTGAAAGCTGGCTGCCTTGAAATAACGTCTAGCGAAAGCTGGATGCCAAGGTATTGGACCAGTGTGGTACGGTCGGCAAAGCACTGCGTACCTTGTCATGAGGTTCGTATGTTCGAGTCTCCGTCGGCCAGAGATCAGTGTTTATATATATATATATATATATATATATATACATTTTTTTAACACATTGGCCGATTCCCACCAAGGCAGGGTGGCCCGAAAAGAAAACTTTCATCATCATTCACTCCATCACTGTCTTGCCAGAGGGTGCTTTACACTACAGTTATAAAACTGAAACATTAACACCCCTCCTTAAGAGTGCAGACACTGTACTTCCCATCTCCAGGACTCAAGTCCGGCCTGCCGGTTTCCCTGAATCCCTTCATAAATGTTACTTTGCTCATACTCCAACAGCACGTCAAGTATTAAAAACCATTTGTCTCCATTCACTCCTATCAAATACGCTCACACATGCTTGCTGGAAGTCCAAGATCCTTGCACACAAAACCTCCTTTACCCACTCCCTCCAACCTTTCCTAGGCCGACCCCTACCCCGCCGTCCCTCCACTACAGATTTATACACTCTCGAAGTCATTCTGTCTCGTTCCATTCTCTCTACATGTCCGAACCACCTCAACAACCCCTCCTCAGCTCTCTGGATAATAGTTTTGGTAATCCCGCACCTTCTAATTTCCAAACTCCGAATTCTCTGCATTATATTCACACCACACATTGACCTCAGACATGACATCTCCACTGCCTCCAGCCTTCTCCTCGTTGCAACATTCATCACCCATGCTTCACACCCACATAAGAGTGTTGGTATAACTATACTCTCATACATTCCCTTCTTTACTTCCATGGACAAAGTTCTTTGTCTCCACAGACTCTGAAGTGCTCCACTCACCCTTTTCCCCTCATTAATTCTATGATTCACCTCATCCTTCATTGACCCATCTGTTGACATGTCCACTCCTAAATATCTGAATACATTCACCTCCTCCATACCCTCCAATCTGATTTAAAATCTTTCGTCACCTAATCTTTTTGTTATCCTCATCACCTTACTCTTTCCTATATTCACTTTCAATTTTCTTCTTTTACACACCCTACCAAATTCATCCACCAACCTCTGCAACTTCTCTTCAGAATCTCCCAAAGCACAGTGTCATCAGCAAAAGCAACTGTGACAACTCCCACTTTGTATTTGATTCTTTATCTTTTAACCCCACACCTCTTGCCAAGACCCTCGCATTCACTTATCTTACAACCCCATCTATAAATATAATGAACAACCACGGTGACATCACACATCCTTGTCTAACGCCCACTTTTACTGGGAAATAGTCCCCCTCCCTCCTACACACTCTAACCTGAGCCTCACTATCCTCATAAAAACTCTTCACTGCTTTCAGTAACCTATCTCCTATTCCATCCACCTGCAACATCTGCCACATTGCCCCCCTATCCACCCTATCATATGCCTTTTCCAAATCCATAAATGCCACAAAAACCTCTTTACCATTATCCAAATAATGTTCACTTATATGTTTCACTGTAAACACTTGGTCTACACACCCCTACCTTTCCTAAAGCCCCTTGTTCATCTGCTATCCTGCTCTCTGTCTTACTCTTAATTCTTTCAATAACAACTCTACCATACACTTTACCAGGTACACTCCACAGACTTTTTCCCCCTATAATTTTTGCACTCTCTTTTGTCCCCTTTGCCTTTATACAAAGGAACAATACACGCTCTCTGCCCATCCCTAGGTATCTTACCCTCTTCTATACATTTATTAAATAATAGCACCAACCACTCGAAAACTATATCCCCACCTGCTTTTAACATTTCTATCTTTATCCCATCAATCCCAGCTGACTTACCCTTTTTCATTCTACTCACTGCCTCACGAACTTCCCCCACACTCACAACTGGCTCTTCCACACTCCTACAAGATGTTATTCCTCTTTGCCCTATACACGAAATCCCAGCTTCCCTGTCTTCATCACCATTTAACAACTCAAAATTTTCCCTCCATCTTCCCAATACCTCTAACTCTCCATTTAATAACTCTCCTCTCCTATTTTTAACTGTCAAATCCATTTGTTCCCTAGGCTTCCTCAACTTATTAATCTCACTCCAAAACTTTTTCTTATTTTCAACAAAATTTGTTGATAACATCTTACCCACTCTCTCATTTGCTCTCTTTTTACATTGCTTCACCACTCTCTTAACCTCTCTTTTTCTCTCCATATACTCTTCCCTCCTTGCATCACTTCTACTTTGTAAAAACCTCTCATATGCTAACTTTTTCTCCTTACTACTCTCTTTACATTATCATTCCACCAATCGCTCTTCTTCCCTCCTGCACCCACTTTCCTGTAACCACAAACATCTGCTGAACACTCTAACACTACATTTTTAAATCTACCCCATACATCTTCGACCCCATTGCCTACACTCTCACTAGCCCATCTATCCTCCAATAGTTGTTTATATCTTACCCTAACTGACTCCTCTTTTAGTTTATAAACCTTCACCTCTCTCTTACTTACTGCTTCTATTTTCCTTGTATCCCATCTACCTTTTACTCCCACTATAGCTATAACTAAAAAGTGATCTGATATATCTGTGGCCCCTCTATAAACATGTACATCCTGAAGTCTACTCAACATTCTTTTTCTACCAATACGTAGTCCAACAAACTATTGTCATTATGCCGTACATCATATCTTGTATACTTATTTATCCTCTTTTTCTTAAAATATGTATTACCTATAACTAACCCCTTTTCTATACAAAGTTCAATCAAAGGGCTCCCATTATCATTTACACCTGGCACCCCAAACTTACCTACCACACCCTCTCTACATTTTTCTCCTACTTTAGCATTTAGGTCCCCTACTCACTTGGTTCAAAAGTTCCTATACATTCGCTTAACATCTCCCAAAATCTCTCTCTCTCCTCTACACTCCTCTTTTCAAAAGGTGCATACACGCTTATTATGACCCACTTTTCGCATCCGACCCTTATTTTAATCCACATAATCCTTGAATTTACACATTTATATTCCCTCTTCTCCTTCCATAACTGATCCTTCAACATTATTGCTACCCCTTCCTTAGCTCTAACTCTCTCAAATACTCCTGACTTAATCCCATTTATTTCTCCTCACTGAAACTCGCCTACCCCCTTCAGCTTTGTTTCGCTTAGGGCCAGGACATCCAACTTCTTTTCATTCATAACATCAGCAATCATCTCTTTCTTATCATCCGCACGACATCCACGCACATTCAAACAACCCAGTTTTATAAAGTTTTTCTTCTTCTCTTTTTTAGTAAATGTGTACAGGAGAAGGGGTTACTAGCCCATTGCTCCCGGCATTTTAGTCGCCTCATACGACACGCATGGCTTACGGAGGATATATTCTTTTCCACTTCCCCATGGACAATAGAGAAAGTAAAAAGAACAAGAGCTATTAAGAAAAAGAAGGAAAACCTAGATGTGTGTATGTATATATATGCATGTGCATGCCTGTGTAGTGAGACCTAAAGTGTAAGTAGAAGTAGCTAGATATACCTGTTATCCAGCGTTTATGCAGTGTTTATGAGACAAAAAAGACACCATCAATCCTACCATCATGCAAAACAGTTTCAGGTTTCTGTTTCACAGTCACCTGGCAGGACGGTAGTACCTCCCTGGGTGGTTGCTGTCTACCAACCTACTACCTAATATATATTTATATATATATATATATATATATATATATATATATATATATATATATATATATATATATATATATATATAAAGATGGCATATACAGTACACGAGGTGAGAGATACATGTCTAGTACATATTGTTACATCTTTGTCACTGATTATAATGCGAAAATCTCATCCAGCTCTTCCGAGCTGGTGCGCGTGCCAGAATACAGCATGCATTACCCTCTGAACAGCAGCGCTGAGTCGCTGGAACAGAAAACTAGCTGCCCTGGGACCCCTAGTTACCCTGTTGAGTCTTTTGCCCAGCTCCTTGAGGAACTTAGATGCACTCTTTCCCCATGAGCCAAGGGTCTTTGAGCCTATGGGAACAAACATATAATGATGGGCAAGTTCTCCATATTTTCTCGACTTCTGGGACTCCCTGAAGGTGGCAGCAGCCCCTCCTTCCTCCCTGGTGTACTGGAGATAGGTATCAGCCAAGGTAGATGCACATGTGTAGTCCCACACCACCTGCTTGCCGTCTGTCCAGGCTTGAAGGGTGATACCATCTGGACGCTTTTGGTTGCCATCAGATCTGCATAGTTGGGGTGGTTCCCTTACTGCTGGGCATCCGGCTGTTGTGAGGCTCCTCTTGATAATGTTATTAACCTCTTCATGTCTTGCAATCTTTCCCTCGGATTTACGACACACAGACCATGGTACCCGAATCGGTCTGCTGCTTCACTGCCACAAATACACCTGTGTTCGGCGAGAATAGGGGCGGCAAGTCGAAGGGCAACACCAATGCGGATGGTCTGTGGGTCGAGGCGTGTGCCAAGGCTGGAGTTGGGAACAGCCAAAGAAAGTCCCCTGCATGATGAGCTCTCACTGCAAGTAGGCGGGCTCTATCCTTCCCTGACACACTCTGAAGCATTGCTGAGGCTATATTCTCTACTATTGGGCCATCCCAGTGCGACTGTTTGTAGTTGTTGGGGGAGCAGGCCTGGTTTCAGAGCCTGTTAGGTTATCCCAGATCCTGGCTCCATCAACGAACTTTTGGTCATGGATTCCAATCGTGTCCCTAAGATGTTCAGGGAGAATTGCTGCTACAAGCCCTCTGGATGCAATGCATGAAGACAGGAAAGCAGGTAGAGCAATCTGAGATGACTTGCGGACACCAATGCCTCCTAGTCTGACTGGGAGTGTAGCTTGGTCCCACTGCCCATCTTCTAGAGTAAGGTTAAGTACTTTAGTAAAGATCTGCCTCAGGATACTGTCATATTCGTGCAGTATAGGATTATCATATGAAGGAGCACATCTTAGGAAATATGTCAAAATTGTTCAGTTAGCAAGAACTCACTTAAAAAATTAAGTCCTTTCTAATTTTTTTCTTTTATTCGTTTAAAGATATTTTTCATTTAAGTTAATGTAAAAATTAATAATTTTGTACCAAAAGAACCATAGAAAACTTACCTAACCTTATTATAACAAGCGCAATTTAATTTAGCCTAATCAAACTAAATATATTTTAGATAAGTTTATAATAATTAATAATAAGCAACATGGTTCGTTTGATTCAGAATGAATTTTGCGAAATTATTGTATACACAAATTTTTGCTTGCCTTATTTGGCAAGCGAAAATTATTTATATATATATATATACAGTGATACCTCGCATATCCGGCCTGCCACTGTCCGAACCTCGCCAATAAATGAACAGGCCCTGGGAAAAGGCAAAATTCAAAAATTATTACCGAAACGTCCGAACAGCCGTTCGGACTGGCTAGAGTGTGACGAAGACGACCCTGGTGTGCAATCTGTGACGGATGCAGAGATTGCAGAATCAGTGTTGCACCCGGAACATTCCGAAAGTGACGACGACGACCCAGTGCCTCCAAGACCCAAAACCTCAGCAGCAAGGGCAGGTGTCGAAACACTTTTGGAGTATTTGGAGCATCCACTGTCCACAGCCCATTTGAAAAGTTATGGTCCTGTGGTCCGTGAAATCCAAATTCGGGAGGCTGTTACTGGAGCCCAGAGTGTCTGGTCCCACCGCCAGACGACGTTGGACTCGTTTTTTAAACCTATAACGCCGTCGGGGTACGGATGGTGATATGACGGTACGGATGCGCATTTTCTTCCCCTCACGTATCCGGAAACTCCGTGTTTCCGAACCGGTCTCGGCCTATATAGTTCGGATATGAGAGGTATCACTGTATATATATATATATATATATATATATATATATATATATATATATATATATATATATATATATATATATATATATATATATATATATATATACATATATACATATATTGTGCGTGTGTTAGTTTTTATAGGCATACAATGGAGGTAATTGACGAGGCCTTAAAAACGGATAACGCGAACACGTCATAATCAGTTTATTTAAATTTCCTGCTAGGCATGAAGAATGACAAAATTTATTGAAAGCTATACTGAAGCTTGACAAATGCCACAGTTTATAGTTTTTTTCTTTTATGTAATGAAGGACTTTACATATTATATTAAGCAAACTGAATAATGAAAATACATATCCTATTGCGATAAGCCCTCTATAAGTAGTCTGCTTTAATACTCATATATCGTTACGTGTATATTTGAGATTCTCTTTTCATAGAGGTCTGACGATTAATCTTATTAATATTCCATTATAGTATTATTTTATAACTGTGTTTTTCCATTATTGGAAATGACAACGGTATGTTAATGAGGGAGAACACAAACAACTCCCAAGTAACACAAATTTTCCAACATTTACTATTTTTCGGCAGATAAACTTAAAATTGTTGGTTACAAGTTTTTATAATAAATGGTTGTTCATGGCAAAATTTTATAATTATAATTATTATTATTCACGAAAAGTATCGTTTTGCGCTGTATGGGGGAGTGACCGTCTAGCTTCGGCTAGGCGCCCATACTTATCTAGAGTCTGGCGTTGTGGATAAAGTACTGTGTACTCTGATGCCGAGTTTGCACTTTCGAATCCTGCTGTGGACTGAAACATAATGTTTATAAATAATAGCTTTAGGCCTTTCGGCTTGCAATCAACACATCATCAGTGGTGCAGAAATGAGTAGGAAGTCCAAGCAGATTAGTTCAGGGGAACGTTCTTGATGGAGTGAGGTATGGTGGTAGGAGACACCAGCCAGATAATTTGTCTCAGAAAAGTAGAATATTAAAGCACTAGAAGACAACCAACCCAACGGCACTGATAATGTAATAATGATCTAGTGAAATAAACATTAGTGTCATGCCAATTATCAAAAATTCAATCAGAATTTGAAACGATATAAAAGACTTTAAATACTGAATATAGATTTATCTGACATCTATAGTTTATCCAAAGGGAGACATCTATACCTGGAGTATACCTGGAGAGGGTTTCAGGGGTCTGAGACCACGCCTCGTGGTGGATCAGGGTCTGATCATCTAGGCTATTACTGCTGGCCGCACGCACACTGGCGAACGAACCACAGCCCGGCTAGTCAGGTACTGACTTTAGGTGCCTGTTCAGTGGCTTCTTGAAGACAGCCAGGGGTCTATTGGTAATCCCCCTTATGTATCCTGGGAGACAGTTGAACAGTCTTGGGCCCCTGACGCTTATTGTGTTGTCTCTGTGTACACGTGGCCCCCCTGCTTTTCATTGGGGGAATGTTGCATCTCCTACCGAGTCTTTTGTTTTCAGAGGGAGTGATTTTCGTGTGCAAGTTTGGTACTAATCCCTCTAGGATTTTCCAAGTGCATATTATCACGTATATCTCGCCTGCGGTCCAGGGAACACAAATCAAGGGACTTCAACCGTTCCCAGTAATTTAGGTGTTTTATCGTACTTATGTGTGCCGTGAAAGTTCTTTGTACATTCTCTAGGTCGGCAATTTCGCCTGCATTGAAGAGGGCAGTTAGTATACAGCAGTATTCTAGCCTAGAGAGAAAAAGCGATTTGAAGAGGATCATGGGTTTGGCGTCCCGGACTAGTTTTGAAGGTTCTCATTATCCATCCTATCATTTTTATAGCAGATGCGGTAGATATATTGTTGTGGTCTTTGAAGGTGAGATCCTCTGACATTATCACTCCCAGGTCCTTCACATTACTTTTTCGCTCTATTGTATGGTTATAATTTGTTGTATGCCCTGGTACAGTTTTAATGTCTTCAAGTTTTCCATATCTGATTAGTTGAAATTTCTCTTCACTGAACTTCATATTGTTGTGAGTGGCCCATTTGAAGATTTAGTTGATATCCGCTTGGAGTCTTGCGGTGTCTTCAATGGAGGTCACTGTCATGGCAATTCGGGTGTCATCCGTAAAGGAAGACACGAAGTTATGGCTTACATCTCTGTCTATGTCAGATATGAGGACGAAGAATAGAATGGGAGTGAGTACTGTGCCTTGAGAGACTGAGCTTTTCACGGTAGCTGCCTCAGATTTTACTCTGTTCACTATTACTCTTTGTGTTCTATTTGTTAGGAAGTTATAGATCCATCTTCCAACTTTTCTTGTTATTCCTTTATCACGCATTTTGTGCGCTATTACACCATGGTCACACTTGTCGAAGACTTTTGCAAAGTATGTGTATACTACATCTGCATTATGTTTATCTTCTATAGCATCCAGGACCTTGTCATAGTGGTCCAGTAGCTGGGACAGGCAGGAGCGACCTGCTCTAAACCCGTGTTGCCCTGGGTTGTGTAATTGATGGGTATCTAGGTGGTTGGTGATCTTGCTTCTTAGAAACCTTTCAAAGATTTTTATCATATGGGATGTTAGTGCTATCGGTCTGTACTTCTTTGCAATTGCTTTACTGCCACCTTTGTAGAGATGACCCTTGTGTCCATGCTCCCTCTCCATAGAATGCTGAAGGCACGTGACAGGGGCTTCTTGCAGTTCTTGATGAACACGGAGTTCCATGAGTCTGGGCCTGGGGCAGAGTGCATGGGCGTCATTTATTGCCTTTTCAAAGTCTTGTGGTGTTAGGATAATATCAGAGATTTTTGAGATGACCGAATTTTTGGTCACGGTCATAAAGAATTCATTTAAATTGTCGATCCTTAGTCTGGGTAACGGCTCGCTGAACACTGAGTCGTATTGAAACTTTAGTATCTCACTCATTTCTTTGCTGTCATCTGTGTATGTCCCATCCCGGCTAAGCAATACTGGATGTTGTTTTTCCCTTAGATTTGGCATAAGAGAAGTAGATATTTTTTTCAATTTCCTTTATGGCTTTTAGTTCTTCCTGAGTTTCTTGTCTCCTGTAAGATTCCTTAAGCTTAAGTTCGATATTTGCTATTTCAGATATATTGGCCCCTCTCAGCAGCTCTGTGATTCTTCGCCTTCGTCTGTATAGGGAGCGTCTCTCTCTCTTTCTATGGTTTATCTATCCCACCCAAGTCTTGAGCAGACACAGTTCTAACACAAGAAAGCAGAAATACAAGCCCTAATTCTTTGGTGTGGAACTATGACACTTAAGACAATCCAAAGCATTCATATAGGAATCTGCCTTTAGATTATGCACGACAACCTCACTTATAAATGAGTCGAGTTTGAATAATATGAAACTATTATATAATGAGCGTTTAGTAATGTTTTATAATTGCCGATACTAAAATATTTTTTTCTAGCCATGAGGTACAAGGAACTAGGAACTGCAAATACCGGTGTGGATGAATATCTCAATTGATTCCTGAGCTGTTTGTACTGAAGACTGGTGTTGTGTTAAACTAACATCTAGAGGTTTGTCAGTCTGCCCCATGTAAGATAAGTTGTAGCCATTACACCCTGTCCTATGAAATACTGCCAAAGCAGTGTTGAGGGGTATTCTTGATCATAATACTATTAACTGTTCATGAATACTTAAAAATTACTTGTATGTTGAATCGATTTAGGGCATTTGGTAGATCAGTATACACAAACCATGGGAAAGAAATGAATGCATAAATGCTCTCTAGCATGTCATTATTAATCTAACACAAATCACTAATTACAGTGAGGCATACTTCACCTAAGCAAAACCCCACATAGGATCAGGGATATTACACAAGGGTAAACAGTCGAGAAATTCACAGAACTCTCGGGTACTGGCAATGTTTAAATGGAGCTAATCTGATGATTGCCCAATTAGACACAAAGGAAATAAGCCATTCAGTAAATAAGAGGCTTAGTGCGTGAGTGTCAGCACTCAGTTATGATTTGGGCCAAATCATAACTGCCTCAGCAACCTATGTCATGCTGACCTCATCTCAGAGTGACGATTTTGCGATTCCCAGGCCAAAGGTCCTTGTGTCTCTGATTTCCCCTTCCCCCCTCCATGACAGACGAGAAAACAAAAGTTCCCAGAGACCTGAGAACACTAGTATCAAGCATTATGATTTGTTACGATCGGAAAGTTATGTGTATGGGTAACATAAAACTGCCAATATTGTGAAACGGTGACTCCCAGAATCAGAGGGGGCAACCATAACCTCAGGCAGGGCTACCATAACCTCAGGCAGGGCTACCATAACCTCAGGCAGGGCTACCATAACCTCAGACAGGGCTACCATAACTTCAGGCAGGGCTACCATAACCTCAGACAGGGCTACCATAACTTCAGGCAGGGCTACCATAACCTCAGGCAGGGCTACCATAACCTCAGGCAGGGCTACCATAACCTCAGGCAGGGCTACCATAACTTCAGGCAGGGCTACCATAACCTCAGGCAGGGCTACCATAACCTCAGGCAGGGCTACCATAACTTCAGGCAGGGCTACCATAACCTCAGGCAGGGCTACCATAACCTCAAACAGGGCTACCATAACCTCAGACAGGGCTACCATAACCTCAGACAGGGCTACCATAACCTCAGACAGGGCTACCATAACCTCAGACAGGGCTACCATAACTTCAGGCAGGGCTACCATAACCTCAGGCAGGGCTACCATAACCTCAGGCAGGGCTACCATAACCTCAGACAGGGCTACCATAACTTCAGGAAGGGCTGCCATAACCTCAGGCAGGGCTACCATAACCTCAGGCAGGGCTACCATAACTTCAGGCAGGGCTACCATAACCTCAGGCAGGGCTACCATAACCTCAGGCAGGGCTACCATAACCTCAGGCAGGGCTACCATAACCTCAGACAGGGCTACCATAACCTCAGACAGGGCTACCATAACCTCAGACAGGGCTACCATAACTTCAGGCAGGGCTACCATAACCTCAGGCAGGGCTACCATAACCTCAGGCAGGGCTACCATAACCTCAGACAGGGCTACCATAACTTCAGGCAGGGCTACCATAACCTCAGGCAGGGCTAAAATAACCTCAGACAGGGCTACCATAACTTCAGGCAGGGCTACCATAACCTCAGGCAGGGCTACCATAACTTCAGGCAGGGCTACCATAACCTCAGGCAGGGCTACCATAACCTCAGGCAGGGCTACCATAACCTCAGGCAGATGCAGCCAACCGCACGGAAGCCTCACATCCCTGTTTATTCTACATGTAAGCTCCGTGAAACAGTGAAGGCACACAGCCTTTACAGGAATATAGTTAGAGTTCAGTTTTAGTGACTTTCGGCCTGAGTGAACGAGGTACTTGGAACAGTGTTAACATGTTATCTACTCAGGGGTACTTCAAGCTATCTTTACTCTCCACCTAAATTTGCCAGCAGTCTAGTGATGGCCCAATTGTGTGCAAGTGTATATTGTATATGTATGCATATATGTATTTGTATGTATATATATGTGTTATATATGTATGTACTGTATGTGTATCGGTATGTATATGCATATGTATAATTGTGTACATGAGTATGTATAGCTATGTATAGTATGTTATGTATAGTATGTTAGCACCACTATAGTGATAATTTATTAATGTAAAAAAAAAATTTTTTTTTTTTATATATATATATATATATATATATATATATATATATATATATATATATATGCTAGGAATTCGCAAGAGCAGGCGAAATATTCACAAACACTGATCTCTGGCCGACGGAGACTCGAACCTACGAACCTCATGACAAGGTACGCAGTGCTTGCCGACCGTACCACACTGGTCCAATACCTTGGCATCCAGCTTTCGCTAGACGTTATTCCAAGGCAGCCAGCTTTCAGGCAGGAGGCTTACAGCTTTTCATCTCATCTCGAGTCTTCATCTCGAGTCTCCGTCGGCCAGAGATCAGTGTTTGTGAATATTTCGCCTGCTCTGCGAATTCCTAGCATTGTAAAATCTCTAGTTGTGTCGATGTATGCAGGGGATGAGATGAAAAGCTGTAAGCCTCCTGCCTGAAAGCTGGCTGCCTTGGAATAACGTCTAGCGAAAGCTGGATGCCAAGGTATTGGACCAGTGTGGTACGGTCGGCAAAGCACTGCGTACCTTGTCATGAGGTTCGTAGGTTCGAGTCTCCGTCGGCCAGAGATCAGTGTTTGTTATATATATATATATATATATATATATATATATATATATATATATATATATATATATATATATATATATATATATATATATATATATAGCAAAAAGATCACAGTAAACAGGTGATATCAAAATATGCAAGACAACCACTATGAAAAATAGAAGAATTCCAAGCGCTTTCGTGACTACTCACATTATCAAGGAACTATAAAAGGAAACGTGAGAAGAAGGCTTATAAAGAGGCAGAATACACCTCACACTCACATCACACTAACAAAGACAACACCTCACAGTAGCGTAACATCTCACGACTCTGTGAAGAGGAACATAAGAAAGGACCTGAAACTCTTCCCAAGAATTAAGAAAAAGACTTTTGATAAAAAAATCCCCCCAAAATGCTGACAGATGTGTCTATAAGATTCCCTGTAAAATATGCGATAAAGTTTATTATGGTCAAACTGGTAAAAGTCTTGAACTAAGATTAAAACAACATAAATATAGCATTAGAACTGGACAAGATTCTAATGCTCTATTTATTCATGTGAGAGACTTTAACCATCCAATTGATTTTCAAAATGCTGAGAAGGTTGTATCAAGCAAGTCCATGGTTGAGAGGAATATAATAGAATCATGTTTCATTAAAAGCAGTTTTGAAAATAATATGAATTTTTCTTTTGGTTTATATAAATTGGATTCCTTTATAATTAATATAATTTGGGAAGAATTTAATGATAAATTGGACTAATCTTAATTCTTGGGAAGAGTTTCAGGTCCTTTCTTATGTTCCTCTTCACAGAGTCGTGAGATGTTACGCTACTGTGAGGTGGACCTGACTTAACTCAGTGAAGACGTGTCTTGTGTGCTCTCTGTCAATCTGAAGAAGATGTCCTCTCTTGAGCTACTCTACCAGCAGCTGAAGGAAGAACTGAGGGTAGCTAAGCTTGAGATACAGCGACTGACTGAGGAAAACAAGAGGATTCGTAGTAATCCTCCTGTTGAGAATCCTCAAGCCAGGAAAGGAACCTGGACAGTGGCTAAAACGCATGGTACAAAGTTAAGGCTCAAGAGGACGGGTGGAGAGGTAGAAACAACGAAGACCCAGGAGAATGTTGTGGAAACATCGAACCCATTCTCCGTGCTACCCGATGAATGTGAGTCGACTTCTGGGAGCGTCACGACGAAAGACACAAAGGAAGGTAAAAACATTGTTGTTGTTGGGGACAGTCAGGTTAGGTACATGGATAGGGCTTTCTGTTTGATTGATAGGAGTAGGAGACAGAGGGTTTGCTTTCCTGGGGCTGGGATGGAGGATATTGTTAGCCGTCTGGACGACATCATGAGAGGTAATGGGAGCAATCCTATTATCTGTCTCAGTGCTGGAGGCAACGATGTTGGCAGACGTAGGAGTGAGGACCTGACTAGCAGGTTTAGGTCAGCAATAGACATAATTAGGAAGAAGGGTGGGAACCCTGTCATATGTGGTATTTTGCCAAGGAGAGGAGTTGGAAATGAATGGCTGTCCAGGGCAATTGGTGTCAATTGCTGGCTGGACAAATACTGTAAGGAAAATTCAGTAACATTCATTGACAACTGGGACCTCTTCTATGGCAGAAATGACATGTATGGCAGGGATGGGGTTCACTTATCCAGGTCTGGGGTGGGGGCACTGGCAACTGCAGTGGAGGGAGCTGTTAGGGCTTTAAACTAGAAATAGTTAGTGGTATGGGTTTTGGGGGGAAAACAGAGAAGTCCCAGTGTAGTAATATTATAAGTTGTAGGAGAACTAGTAATAGGCAGAATAAGGTGGATAGTGGAAAGCTAGTGACACTAGATGACAAGGACAGTAATAGGTATAGTGGAAAAACAGAGATGAGCAGGAAGGGTAAAGAGAAAGGAGGGTCTCTAAATATATATTACACCAATAGTCGTAGTGCTAGGAATAAGATGGACGAGTTGAGATTAGTTGCAAGTACGGGTAATATTGATGTTTTTGCAATAACTGAGACATAGTTTAATATGAAAAAACGGGACTTGCCTGCCGAATGTCACATTCAGGGTTTTAAATTGTTCCAAGTAGACAGAAGTATCGGGAAAGGGGGTGGGGTGGCACTCTATGTCCGTGATCATTTAAATTGTTGCATAAAAACGGGTATAAAGTCTGAATTAACACATACAGAGTCTGTCTGGATAGAATTTTCAGAGGGGTGTGAAAAATTGATTTTAGGCGTGATTTACCGTCCTCCAAACTTAGATAGGAACAAGGGAGACTACTTTGGGAGGAAATTGTTAAGGCCACAAGACACGATAACGTAGTAATTTAGGGACTTTAACTTTAGTCAGATTGATTGGAATTTCATGACAGGGAATTTAGAATCTAACGACTTTTTAGAAGTAGTTCAGGATTGCTTTTTGAAGCAGTTTGTAACAGAACCTACAAGGGGAAATAACCTACTTGACTTGGTTCTGGCAAGCAAGGAAACCCTTGTTAATAATTTAGAAATTACAGAGGAACTCGGCTCAAGCGACCACAAGTCAATTACATTTAGCATTGAATGGATGTATGATAGTAGGGATAATTCAGTAATGGTCCCAGATTTTCGCTTAGCAGATTATAATGGACTTAGAGAACACTTATCAACTGTGGACTGGGGTGAAGAAGAGAGGTATCAATATGACAGTTTTCTTAACACTATACAGGCTGCCCAAAGAACATTTATCCCGTATAAAGAAATTAGATCAAGTAGAAATGACCCAAAATGGATGAATAATAGGCTCAAATATCTTTTAGGGAAGAAGAAAGGAATTTATAGGCGCATAAAAAGAGGTGAGGGTCATCTTATAAATCAGTATACTGACATTAAGAGGGACGTTAAAAAGGGAATAAGAAAATCTAAACGGGACTATGAAATTAAAGTTGCTAGGATTCAAAAACTAACCCAAAAAGTTTTTTCCAGGTTTATAGAACAAAAGTTAGGGATAAGATAGGTCCCCTTAAAAATAACTTTGGGCATCTTACTGACAAGGAGAATGATATGTGCTCTATTTTTAATAATTATTTTCTCTCGGTTTTCACACAGGAAGACATTAATAATATCCCAGTAATTAATTTTTACAGAGGCCCAGAAGAAGATAAATTATGTAATATCACAGTCACTAGCGAAATGATTATGAAACAGCTGGACCGACTGAAACAAAATAAATCGCCGGGTCCTGATGAGCTTTTGCAAGGGTTCTTAAGGAATGCAAAATGGAACTCTGTGAACCAATATCTAACATTTTTAATTTATCTCTTCAAACAGGTGTAGTGTCTGATATGTGGAAGATGGCTAATGTAATTCCTATTTTTAAAGCAGGGGACAAGTCACTACCGTCAAACTACCGCCCAATAAGCCTGACCTCAATTGTAGGCAAATTACTAGAGTCAATTATAGCTGATATTATTAGAAGCCATCTAGATAACCATAATTTGATTAATGATACCCAGCATGGATTCACGAGGGGCCGTTCCTGCCTATCTAATTTATTAACCTTCTTCAGTAAAGCTTTTGAGGCTGTTGATCACGATAAAGAATTCGATATTGTTTATTTAGACTTTAGTAAGGCTTTTGATAGAGTACCGCACAAGAGACTGTTAAAGAAAGTGGCAGCTCATGGCATTGGGGGAAAAGTGCTGTCATGGATCGAGTCATGGCTCACCAATAGGAAGCAGAGAGTGTGCATAAATGGGGTTAAATCCGAATGGGGACTTGTAACAAGTGGTGTTCCACAGGGATCAGTCTTAGGCCCATTGTTATTTATAATATATATCAATGACCTTGATGAGGGAATTACTAGTGATATGAGCAAATTCGCCGACGACACGAAGATAGGTAGGATAATTGATTCAAACATAGATGTCATAGAACTTCAGGAAGATTTAGACAAACTTAATTCGTGGTCAGAAATGTGGCAGATGCAGTTCAATGTAGATAAATGCAAGGTTCTGAAGCTCGGGAGTGTCCATAACCCAAGCACTTATAAGTTAAATAACGTAGAACTTAGCCATACAGATTGCGAGAAGGACTTGGGGGTGATGGTAAGCAGCAACCTTAAACCAAGACAGCAATGCCTAAGCGTACGTAATAAGGCAAATAGATTACTGGGATTTATATCAAGAAGTGTTAGCAACAGAAGTCCAGAGGTTATATTACAGCTTTATACATCATTAGTAAGGCCTCACCTAGATTACGCAGCTCAGTTCTGGTCTCCATATTACAGAATGGACATAAATTCGTTAGAAAACATTCAGCGTAGAATGACTAAATTAATACATAGCATTAGAAATCTTCCTTACGAAGAAAGATTGAAGACCCTAAAATTACATTCACTTGTAAGACGTAGAATGAGGGGAGACATGATCGAGGTATACAAGTGGAAAATGGGTATTAACAAAGGGGATATAAATAAGGTCTTGAGGATATCTCTCCAAGAGAGAACCCGCAATAATGGATTCAAGTTAGATAAGTTTAGATTTAGAAAGGATATAGGAAAGTATTGGTTTGGAAATAGGGTAGTTGATGAGTGGAACAGTCTGCCTAGTAGGGTTATTGAAGCTAGGACCTTGGGTAGTTTCAAATTTAGGTTGGATAAATTCATGAGTGAGAGGGGTTGGATTTGAGTGGGACTCGCGCATGAGTGGGTAGAATTGTCAAAGCTTATTTCTTGGGTAGCTTTGAAAATTGGGTTGAGCAAATATTCTGTTAGTGGGATGGATTGTGAAGGACCTGCCTAGTATGGGCCAACAGGCCTGCTGCAGTGTTCCTTCTTTCTTATGTTCTTATGTTCTTAGTGTGATGTGAGTGTGAGGTGTATTCTGCCTCTTTATAGCCTTCTTCTCACGTTTCCTTTTATAGTTCCTTGATAATGTGAGTAGTCACGAAAGCGCTTGGAATTCTTCTATTTTTCATAGTGGTTGTCTTGCATATATATATATATATATATATATATATATATATATATATATATATATATATATATATATATATATATATATATATATATATATATATATATAAAAAACAAAATTTAATCCCCAGTTTTTTTAAAAAAAAATAATTCATATATATAAAATATTTTGTGTGTTTTACTCACCAAATTTTGTACTCACCTAATTGTGGTTGCGGGGGTCGAGACTCGGCTCCTGGCCCCGCCTCTTGCTTTTCCGTTTCTGGGTCTCTGCTCCCCCTGCTCCATGAGCTTTATCATACCTTGTCTTAAAACTATTTTGGTTCCTGCCCCCAGTATATCTTTCTCTAGACTATTCCATTTCCCTGATTTCTCTGTGGCTGAAGAAATGCTTCCTAACATCCCCTTTTACTCATCTGAGTCTTCAGCTTTTCCCGTTGGGGTTTCCCCCTTTTTTCTGTTTCCCCTCTGGAACTCCTGCCTTTTCTCCTTGTCAATTCCTCGCAGTTTTTGTATGTCGTTATCATGTCTCCTCTGACCCTTCCCTTTTTCCAGTGTTGTTAGTCCTATTTCCCTCAAAACCCTTTTTTCCTTTGGACAGACCCCTGAGTTGTGGAACTAACCTTGTCACAAACCTTTGCCTTTCTCTAGTTTCTTTACGTGCTTGACCGGTTGGGTTCCCGACCAGTGCTGCATATTCTAGTATGGGCCCCGACGTACACGGTGTACAGTGTCTTGAACGATTCCTTGTTAAGGTAACGGAACGCTAATCTTAGGTTTGCCAGTCGGCCCCCCTATGCTGCCGCAGTTATCTGGTTCATGTGTGCCTCCGGAGACGTGCTTGGCGTTATACTCCTCCCAAAGGGCTTTCTCCTTTGCCGAGGTTTGTAGCCTTTGTCCGCCTAGCCTGTACTCTGTCAGGGGCTTGTTTGCCC